>CM059210.1:2437066-2452066 GCA_030347435.1 Clarias fuscus | reverse complement strand
AGAGATTTATGGGCCGTGTAGCTCTTTTCGGCGCTTGGACAACATCGCAGTGATGAGGCACGACTTTAGCAGATAAACGGTGCGACATAAAATCAACTCGAGTGTTCTGAGGCAGGCGTTCTGCTTAGTGCGTCTGAATAATGCGGTGTGTTATGTTAAAATGCTCGGAAATCCTGTTTTCACATGATTGCTTTGTACTATGCCTGAGTGCCATTGCTTCATCCCCACCCTGTACACCATACATTAGAAGTGTTGTCCCGTACCCGACTACACCTGCATGTCTATACACATCTAGTTAATTTGAGATCCGCAAATAACCACACCAACCTCCACACAGGACCTACTATTAGTAATATTTTGGAACAACATCAAGAACGACTCTCTTGCCTGCCCTTCAAATGGGCACAAGCGGCGTCGATGATGTCACATTTTAAACAGCAATCCACTTTTATATTTGGCGACGATTAGCTTTTACAACGTATTTGAACTGTGGCCGCTGTACTCTGCTCAAGAGTATCTATTCAAGTAGACCTAATACAGGTCACTGTATTCACACTACTCTGTGTTCACACTACTCTACAGTCCTGGATTTTGGGGTTTAGGGCTAATTTCACGGGCACAGATCTGCGTATACTTAACCCCAAAGTCTGGTATGTTTGCCTAATTTGAAAGTGCCCAGGCAGGGATCAGGTTACCCTCCTTGAGTCTTCTTCTTCTTTTTAAAAAAAAAAAAAAAAAAGTACTCTTGAGCATGGTGCGGATTACTCAGGCATGGCCCAAATCAAATATACGGTTGTTTTAACACCAGGCATGATTGATTTGTTCTGTGCCTGGGTAATGTTGCCCAGCCAATCCCCATCCCCCCCCCCCCCCCCCCTTTCCTCAACTGGCCAGCTTTCAGATTATTAATATGTTGTTTACACTTTCTGATACAGCAGGTGGCAGTATGCGCATAGTAGGTTTTTGAGCCATTAATAAACTCAAAGAGAAGAAGTGTACATGAAGGCAAACCTTCACATTGTACCTAATATTATTGATATTTCAGGAAGTTCACTATATTTCCAAAATAGTGTCTTCATCCGCATATGAACCTCAGTAACATCCCATTCTTAAACCATACTGTTCCATGTTGGAACAGGAAGCAGCCATCCCCAAACTTTTCCCACAAAGTTGGGAGCATGAAATTGTCTTGGTATGCTGAAGCATTAAGAGTTCCTTTCACTGGAATAAGGGGCCGAGTCCAACTCCTGAAAAACACCCCTATACCAGTTCCAACATGACAGTCCATAAAGTCCATAAAGACATGGATGAGCGAGGAGAGTTTGGTGTGGAAGAACTTGACTGGCCTGCTCAAATTCCTGACCTCAACCTGATAAAACACCTTTGGGATGAATTAGAGTAAAGACTGCGAGCCACGCCCTCTCATCCAACATCTGACCTCACAAATGTGCTTCTGGAAAAAATTCCAATAAACACTCTCCTAAACCTTTTTTTTTTTTTTTGGAAAGCCTTCCCAGAAGAGGTGAAGCTGCTATAGCTGCCATACTGCAAACATCATATTAAACCCTATGGATTATTCAAATTCATATACATGTTAAAGGGAAGGTGAGTGAATATACTTTTGGCAATATAATTTATGTCAAGAGTGACCCTTTGTGTAACTTCAGACTGACATCCCAGAGGAACCAGATGACGTCGCTTTCTAAACAGAGGTCAACTTCCATGTTCAGGTAGTACTGTACGGTGGCTTGGAATCGTTTATGATCCGAGTCATTCCTGAGTACACTGTATCCAGACTCAAAAGCACCTTTTCAAGTGAACTCAAGCATGGTAAGCTGATCCGTGCATGGAAACAATACGGAATGTTCACATTGAGCAAACATACTCAACTTTGGGAGGTGTGGAACCTGAGGGCGGTAAGAAGCCATCGTGCCTACTGTGAAATCATCCCAAGTACACTCTGTTCTGTGCCTCATTAGTTGCTAGTGTTACACCAGTCTAAAGAATAACCTGTTGTTGTTAACAAATGGTGCGTGAAGTGTTTGTTTATGTTGTTTATGATGTCTCCATTGGCGAGTGGATCATTCTTGCTTTCTATCCCATTTACAGCCTGGTTACAGGTACCACTGCAAGGACTTCACAGATGCAGCATCCTGGGTTCAACTCTGACATGATCCATGGATGGCAGGTCATCACCTTACTGTAAGCCTGAGCTGCTCCACTTTCTCCACAATCTTCTGATCTACCCTGGAGAACTCATACTACAGTACATCTATCATGAATTCTTTCCACCTGCTCTTTATTTTTCAACCCACCCCGAGGCATCTGGAGATTTTGCCAGCTTCAATAGACAGAGGCCAATCCTGTGAGGATCCTGAGGAATCCAGAGAAGGACCAGCTCCAGCTGGATTCTGCTTCATTATGGTTTGGAGCTACACATGCTGCCCCTGAGCTCCCAGTGATCCAGACCCCATCTGTCCTCTGCACCTGCTGACTCATCCCTGTGCTGAATTGGACTTCATGGACTTTTTTTTTTTTTTCATTTTTGTGAAGCTGCTTCGAGACAATGACCCTTGTTCAAAGGGCTATAGAAATCAAATTGGACTGAATTGAATACACGCCTCCTCATGCATTTCTGGACACTTACCTCTCCTTATGTGCCCATTTCGCCTGACTTTGTCATGAACGTCTAACCTTTACAACATCTGGTACCTGTATTTTTAAAATAATCCCAAATACACATTGTTTTCCGACTTGTGCATTTTTTCTCCTGAGCCTCTGTACGTTCTCACATTATCATATCACTGATGCTCATGTACAGTAGAATGCCCAAAACAGACCTCGCATATAACACACATTATTATTTGCACTACTTTCCTTTTTTAGGTACTTGCATCACCCAATGTGACCCACCATCCGTCAAGACCTGAATCAAGACTTTTCTCTGTGGTGGAATCTACTTCATCTGTCCTACTATCTCCAAACCAAGGGAGGTAAAACCCTTTTCGGGTCATGGGACAAACATTGGTCATACAGTGGAGGAATTCACTCCTGATAGGATACCATTCCATCACTCATTAACACCTAGCAAAGCTCATTTCTCTGCTTATATGTTTTTGGGACAGTAGGAGGAGAGCCAGGAACCTGTAGGAACCTGTAGGAACATCATGTGGACACCACGAGAACGCGTTGAGTGTTTCATTGCTCCATTTCTCCAGAATGCAAAATCACACGACAGAAAATGATGTGTTTAAGCAGAATCCCAGAAGAGTTCTATGACCTGAACATTACATGTGGACTAATCCCAAAATCTGTGCTATAATATTAATCACAATGAACACATGAACGAGTGTGGGGTTTGTTTTTATCTCTCCATCTCGCTCTGCAACTTTCAACTCCACTGAAGCTGTTTTTAAAGACTCCGTGGTCTCTGTTTGTCCCAATTGTGACAGTGTGGCGCCACGATGAAGTATACACACACACACACACTCACTCTCACACACACACACACACACATACACACACTGCAAGCCTGCAATGCTGCACTGGCTTATTGATTAGCTTCATGACGCCTGCAGGAGAAAAAAACACCCCGTCGTTTGAGCACAAAGACTTCGCTCTGTGTGTATGTATGTGTGTGTGTGTGTGTGTGTGTGTGTGTGTGTGTGTGTGTGTGTGTGTGTGTGTGTGTGTGTGTGTGTGTGTGTGTGTGTGTGTGTGTGTGTGTGTGTCCAAAGAAACTGCAGCTTTTAAAGCAACAAAGCAGGACGAAACATTGTAAGAATGAAGCATATAAAGGGCACGCTTTAGCAGATCTGTATTCGTACCGTTTTCAAGACGTGTGCTGTAATTTTCAGGTCACTTTCCTACAAAAAAGATGTGAGGAAAAGGAAAGACATGGTGCACACTACAGACCACAGACTACACACTGCACCTGAGCCAAATCAATACCTCAGTGTTGGACAGCTCGTCTCGGCTGGTAGGCAACGGGTCTGACCCTGTTCATGGCTGAGTCCTAAATCCCAACACGCCCTGTGCCCTTTTCAAAGTGCACTACACTGGATAATAAATAAGGGTTTCTGTGCTGCATGTAGTGCGCTACGTGTCATTCTGCGTCAACTAGAATCCCAAATGTATACCATTTCCCCATGCTTTCAAAGTGCACGGTGGTTTCTTTCAGGAGAATCTCAGACACTTAATGTTTGAGTTCCCTTTGCTGGTGCACTAGATGCCCTATGCAGTGCGCTGTGCATCCACAGGAATCACAGATGCCTCTTCCTGATCCATGTGTTAGCTCTCTAAGTACTGCATCTAGTACACTGTGTCCACCAGAATAAAAAAAAATCCCTTCATTTTTTTTCCCGTGGTAGTGCAATACTGTACATTTGGGTATAAAACCGTTCCTACTACACACCTACTACTTCCTTTGTAATTCATTACATTAGGTTATAAAACAGTGTCCAGTACACTCTAGACCCTTTGTCGTGCTCTACATTGGGGTTTGTTGTACCTCAGCATACAAACGCCCCACCTTGTGAATTTTTGCCGTCAGAATTAAAATATTGCAAGAAATTTGCCTCAGTACGCGAAGCGTTTTCGACATAAAGGCAGCCGAGCCGGTTGCACGTACGTCCAGAAGCTGTTCAAAACTTGTTTGAGTCAGTGGAAAACCAAGAGAAGAGAGGTTTTTTATTTTATTTTATTTATTTTTTTTGGAATTAGTTTTTTTTTTTTTTTTTTTTAAGATTTAGTGAAGACATGAGACACCATAAGGATGTTAGCATGGATGGTAGCAAGAAGAAGCAGCCAGTGCCAAGAGGAATCATAAATTAAGGTTATCTATTTATTTCATATTTTACGTCATTTTCATGTCTTTTCTAAATGTCTTGATTGTTTTTATATGCCAAAATATGATTATAGTATTGGAAATTGGTAATATTGGTAATATCTTTGGAACTGATTAAAATTTTGTAAAAAGATTTGTAAATGAATTACTGTTAACACTGCAGTTGTACTATATACTGTATAAGCATAATGCCTGTTTAATCATTATAACATTTTAAATTGGAAATCTAAAGAATGGGTGATGGGAGAACGGTTGGTTTTCTACTCAAAGTACCAGAGCGATACACTTCAGAGACCAGTGAGCTAAGAGTTGTAATGTTTAGAACGCTCTTCAGCTGTGTCTTCATCTGTGCGAGAGCTTAAAGCTTCGATGCAGAGCCACATAACGGAATGTTCTCCATCGAAATGGAGCTTCATTGATGCCTTTGGCGTTTTCACACTTGACCAGGCTTGGTTTGATTCAAATGAATTCTGGTTGTTTTGTTAGTGCAGTTTACTTGAACAAGTTTGAACGCCACCAGACGAACTTGACTACGCACCAACCGAGCCAAGCCGAGACCACTTGAAAATGTAAACGAACCACAGACTAATGATATGTGATCAAACTAACATTATCTGATAATGATGACCGAGCTTTCAGGCCGAGTTTGGACAGAAAGGAAGTGAGGAAATCTCCTAGCTACGTCACACGCTTTGGTTAGCATGGCATTGGGCGAATTTTGAAAGCTGCCAAGATTCAAAAATGAAATACCTAACAACATTAATGCATTTAACACTTCCAGACTAAATGTTAAATTTAATGAGCGTCCAAGAACATTCACTGCTCACTGCATGATAGCACAGCAGGGCTCGTCAATAACCAGAGTGCTGGAAAAACATTCACGAACTTATGACAGTTGAACAGTTTAAAGAAATGTCATACGTTTTTGAACACTCTGGTTATTGAACGCAGCCCTGCTGTACTATCACACATGTGGTCTTGTGCTTTCGTACCAGCCATGCAGACACAGGACACAGGAAGGTCTATCAAAAGATTTAAGATCACTTCTTGCCCTTTATTTTTTATTTATTTTTTGTGCGAGACGGTCACCATTGGCAACTGTTTGGATAAAGCTAATCGCAAAATAAAAGCCTGAGCCGCACTAGCTAGCATTTTATTTGCCATTTGGTGCCATGCTTGTGTTGTTCTCAATGTATAACAGAACACGTTATAAACTCTTCATATGTTTTCAGCTGGTAACCATGGTGAGCACATCTTTATGGACTTTATACTGGCAAACCAAAAGTAATCATTTTATGTTTTGGTCTGAACTATGAGAACTGAACTACAAGCATGAACAAACACTTAAAGATCCCTGTTTTTCAAAATGATCTTATATGTCTTATAGAAAAGTCACATCACCTTTACGTGCAAATTATATATATATATATATATATAGTCAGACATTGTGTTTTGTCTGTTTTCACATGTTTTGTGCATTAAAATGCAATTTTCATTACATTGTCATTGTCCATGAAACCGATTTTCCTTGAGAAATTATTAATTGATGAATTATATGTGATCGTCTATACTTGACAAATATAATATACTCTATCTAGACTCTATACTACAAATCCTATTCCTAGTCGGAGTTCCTCACTAACGTTATTAAAAACGTAAATTAACAATGTGAAACACCTTTGCTGAACTCAAACGTGGGAAACTTTTACTTACTAAACGCTCGAGACTATTTACATGCCACTCAGAGACAGTGGTAATGGATTAACCAGTTACAAGACTGAGTCAACATTCGAGCACAATGGCTCTTGTGATGGTGAGCATTACATCTGTTTACACACACACACACACACACACACACACACACACACACACACACACACACACACAGGCACCTGCATACAATGCTGAGCTCGCACACATTAGTAAGCAGGTTCATCAGTTTCTGTCCCATTCTTTTAGTGGGAATGTTTGCACACACACACACACACACACACACACACACACACACACGCACACACACACCACATCCACAGCACTTCTAAACTGAATAGCACATATGATTATTTTGACTTTAAAACCATCACGTCAACATATTTCGTGTTACCTCAAATTCAACCAGCTTTTTACCTCATTGTTAAGATTTTAAACAAAGGATTTTACCTCCGAGTCCATTCATCCTTTGTAACAGCTTGGTCAGAGTTCAATCAGCATACTAATTTGTTTGTTTTTAGGAAATTTAACAAATGTAAAAAACTGAAACTGAAGTAAAGTTGCTCGGAATAAAAAAAAAATACTGCTATGTTCGGCCACGCCCATTTTGGGTTTAAAGCCCGAAACAGATGCAATTCATTGTTTTTCATTTTTCATCGCTTCTCACTGTGTTTTCAAGCCAAAATTGAATTGAATTGAATGGAATTCGATATTAAATTCAATTTTTTTTTTTTTTTTATGTAGCTACAAATGTTTTTAAAAAAAACACAGATTAGATATGAGGAAAGATTTTGGATATTAGATCCTCTTACAAACATCAAATTATTTAATTAAGCAAGAAATGTATTCAAAGAAATTGGAAATGTCTATATAAACCTTGACTGCTGAGTTTACTTTGCTAGAATGTGTAAAATGACATTCCTACTTGATAATTTAATATATTATTTGTGTTTTGGTGACAGAAGCTTCCAGAGGTGACAGCAACAACACATACAATATATATATATATAATTTTAAAAATACAATTTACAATTTACAAACACAAATATACAGATACAATGTTCATGCCATTTTTCTGTGAAAGGCATACTGAGTCACATGACTGGGGCTTGTTGTGATATTTGGGTCAGAAACACAAATCTGAAAAGGAAGAGACACAAACAAACTAGAACAGATTCTGCGATTAAAGAAGAAAAGACCACGAAACACTTTTTTAATCAAAGTAGAGTTTCACACAGAACAGCGGTTTAAAGGATGGACATTGTGTGATTTTAATGCCCGTAAATTAATCTGCAGCCATACATCTGGTGCAATACCACAAAAACAAAAAAAGGTTGTATTCATTTTGTACGTTTACAGTCAAAACTGCAATAAATGTGTCCTTTCATGTTTATGCAAAAATATTTCAAAAAATACATTAGGAGAAGCTGAATACATCATCAAACAAATGCATTTCTTTCTTCTTTTTTTTTTTTTTTAAGAAAAACAATTGCAGATGGGTTTTTAATAAAACTTATGAGAAAAGAACACACAGTATTGTGTATTCTGTTAAATTGGGTGTTTTTTTCTAAACCGTTACAGGTTTATAATTTCCACTTTATGCTGGAGAAAATGTGCATCTTAATGTTTAATATAAATAATAATCCATTCAAATGATAATAATTCCAGGCTGGTTTTGTTTTCTTGTTGTCTTGATTTTTTTTTTTTTTTTTTTTTTTTTTTTTGACCAGACGGATGCTCGCTCTCCTGTCATTCCCCATCACAACCATTCTGCTGGAAGAAATAAACAGTGCTAGCTCTACGCTACGTGCCCTACAGCTGAGCCGGATCAATAAGTAATTTACTATTCATCACCCCGCCTTGGCTGGATGGGCAAAGGGTGTGATAAGAGTCACGGCTCGATCCCGAACGCCTCCTTGCTCCCTGTATAAGTGCACTAGATGGTATATGAAATAGCAGCTATTACACCCAGCTCAAGCACACTTTAAATCCAGCAGGGAGCGTTTAAGAATCAGCACCGTGTTCTTATATCAGTGCATTAAAACAGAGTATGAAAAAGTGCTTCTGCACCATCTACAGCATCGAATCTAACCGTATTTGGGATATAAATGCACGTCAGTGGGTGTATAGAGGGAACAGCACTAAATGCAGTGTGTCATGTGAAATATTGAGCCATGTGGGATTCATATTTGGAGCAGGGTGACCTGAATGACCTGCTGTACTATGAATGGCAAATACCTCATTACTGAGCACTCTGTGATGATTCTGATTGGTTAGATGGTGTTAAGCACGAGTGCAGCTTGATACACATTGTTGTGCTCGTTCTCTTATCTTTTCCATTTCCAATGACTTGTGCACTACCTCGAGAAATGGATTTTGCTTTTGAAAGTGTATCAATGCAGTGACACGTTCAAAAACATAATTTCTTAAAGGAAGGAGTCTCCAGTGTAAGCTTTAAGTTTTCTGACCTCTTCAGGAACAGAGGGGTTTGTGCTTCTTTGCGGTTTCTCCGTAACATGACAAGCTGCAATGCTGGTGAGTAAACAAGTGTTTATAGCTGCTGTTTGTAACATAACTGAAAACAGGAACTAACATTTTCCATTGACTTTCCAAAAAAACAAATCCTAAAAACAGTCAGCTGAGGGTTTAGGAGTCGTTATGTCAGGAGGATGTAGAGAGGTGGCTGACATTCAGTGCCAGGTTTCGTGTGTGTGTGTGTGTGTGTGTGTGTGTGTGTGTGTGTGTGTGTGTGTGTGTGTGTGTGTGTGTGTGTGTGTGTGTGTGTGTGTGTGTGTGCGTGTGTGTGTGTGTGAATGAGACAGTGAGGTGCCAGAGCAGGATGAATAATTAATGCTAAGAGATTAGCATGGTTAAACGCTCTGTTTATTAGCGCGTCCCGCTGAGCTGCCAGACCGCAGTGTGGGATTCAGGAGCTGTGCAACATCTTCCGATCTTCTGATCTGTGTTCTGCGGTCACAATCCAGTTCCTGCAAACCAAAAACTGCTCCTGTAGGACACAGAGGACACGGCGGTGTGGTCTGCTCTCATATCTGGTCCTGCACTGAAAGATTTATGCGCTATAAACTTCCGTATAGTTAAGTCTCTGTTTATTATTAGGAGTAATAGTTTAGACACTGTAGATAGATAGATAGATAGATAGATAGATAGATAGATAGATAGATGTCATTAAACATGGCCGTGATCTTCTCCAGTGTCCCTACTTGCCTTTGTTGTCCTGGAGGTCAGTGACCTTTGACCCCTCACCGACCAGATGGTCTAAAAACCAGAGAAAACAGCAACATCTCCATTTGTTCACCTCTTTCTCTTTTTCTTTGCATTAGTCGCTTCCTGTAAACTGCAGATGAAATACCCTCACCATCGGCTCTATTTCTGAGCTTCTCTTCCATCCGAGTGAAGCGTGGAGAGAGTGAGTGAGTGAGAGAGAGAGAGAGCATCAAACCTGAAAGCATCGAATTACTGCAAGACATTTTAGCCGAAATTGGCTCAAAGTATGCGATTTAATTCAGCTGCGCTTTGATTGAAACATAATCTCATCTCCAGCTCAAAGGAGAAGCCTTACGCTTAAACCTTTACAGAACTCCATCTCTATCTATCTATCTATCTATCTATCTCTTTCTGGTGCCTTTATAAAAACAGTTTTCACCCAGAGATCATCTGCAAACAAACAAACATCTTTCAGGTTTACCAGCATGTGCTGAAATGTTGGGTGGAAAATGAACTGTAAGAGATCGTTACACTAAAACTCTACAAACTGCTTTACGGGTAAAGAAATTGGAGATTTGCCTCATGGTCTAAATCTATGGACTGAAATTTTTATGGATGATTGTTGATTCTATGCCACAAAAAATTAAGGCATGTCTGAAGGCAAAAAAAAGGGGGTCTAACCCTGTCCTAGCAAGGTATCCCCCTTAAACAAATTTGCTGAATTGTACAAACAATTTTCTATTTAATGCTTGATTGCATTTTTATGGCTTATTAACTTTGAGATCAGGGGGGGGGAAAAGTGGTTAGTGCTAAAACATCTGTTAATTGCTCAGATTTATTTTAGTGAATTAAAATTAAACCTTGTTTCACTGTTTGTTGTTGTTGTTGTTGTTTGCTTCATAACCTTCCTTTTTTTTTTCCGTCTTCACATGCTGTTAAATCTAACGCTGTATAAAGAGTTTATTTCTAAACATGTCGATGAACGTCTATAGTTTTACACTGTTTAGCTTGTAGTGGTCATGCATGCGAGATCAAGTGCATTAAAAACATATTTCGTTTTTTTTTTTTTTTTTTTTCACGAAATGCATTTTGATTTTTAAGGATTTTTTTTTTGGTTTGTTTTGTTTTGTTTTGTTATTGTTGTATTATTTCTTTCCCATCCTGTCGGTGTTATTTATGCAGCAGTGCGAGGCGAGCACGCGCCGCGGTTCTGACATCATCCTCCCTAAAAAGGCCTGCGATCACCGATCGAACATTTCGATTGCAAGCGAAAGCGATTTGCATATTGATCACTCTCTCTCTCCCTCTCTCTCTCTCTCTCTTTCTCTCCCTCCTTCTCCTCTCTTTCTATTCAGCAGCAGCACGCCACGGATCCATATCGGGCGCGCGCCGGAGTGAAGCAAACCGAATGCACGCGACAGCTACCGAAGCGGATGCGACTTCTTTTCTTTATCGCGGTTTTTTTCCCCGACTTTCTGGGATTTTTTTTTTTTTTTTTTTTTTTTTTGAAAAATGCTGGTTTGGTTTTGGTGCCTTCTGTTCGGATCTGGAGCCTCATGGAAACGCCCATGATGTGAAAGAGTAGGAGGAGGAGGAGGAGGAGGAGGTGGTGGAGGAGGTGATGCAGGAGGAGGACGCGCAAAAGCGAGATGCAAGGCGAGACGCTTGTTCAGCGGAGAAAGCGGTTTAAGATTTGCTCAACAGAAACATTTGGATTTCGAATTCTCTGACATGTCTAAAATATCACAGATGATCACAGTTTTATGTGCAGCATTAGGAACACATTTGGACAAAAGGTAAAAGGAAAGAAAGGAAATGTAAGAAATGATAATGCGTAAAAGAAGGGAAAGCAGCTCCTCCCGGAGGACTGAGAGAGAGAGAGAGAGAGAGAGAGAGAGAGAGAGAGAGAGAGAGAGGAAATGGTGTGTAAATGCATGCACTGACATTTTGCTTCCTGCAGAGATTTGCAGTGAGCGCAACACGAGACCAAAATGTAAAAAAGGTTCTCAGCTTCAGGTCCATCAGCAAAACGACTTCCGGTGACTTCAAATAACATTTCTTCTTATTCGTTTACAATCAAAATCTTAAAATTGCTTATTAAATTAAACATCCGAAAACATTTACACTGTAAAATATAGAAAGATTTTTTTTTTTTTTATGAACGTGAACATGCATGCTCATTCATGCCATCTTATTGTCAACGTTTCTAATAATTTTCTATATTAATATGCAAAATATTCCATAATTTTCTTTTGATTCTGTAAACCTGCTTTGCGGACAATGACTATTGTTAAATAGCGCTCTACAAATAACATTGAACTGAATTTAACTAAATAATAATAAAGAATTATGTTATATAAATGAAAAAACGTATGAGTAGTTTATACATCGCATAGCGGTATTAAATGATGCTTTAATATTAATATAGAATAATATAGAATAGGATAGAATAATAATAATAAGGATCTTAAAATCGTAGCACAAATCACTAAAACGTCTAATTTGCCGCCTGTTTCATTCCACTCCTGATCACAATAAATGATTTTATTGGTGTAGTCTTAAAATAGCTGCATCTGTTGTTTTAACTGTTGGTTTCGGCCCTCTTCTCTATTTAATGCCCACCGTAAAATGTTTAATGGCTGCACTCCTTGTGTCTTAAATCATGCGTGATATTTTGACTTGACCAAGCATGCACTCCTGAGGTTCACCTGGTGAGCATCACCTGACCTTCAAATACAGAGTGATCTCTTTTTTTTTCTTTTTTTTTTTTTTTTACATTACAAAACTGTAGAATATTTTAGCCCACTATTGACCACAATGCAAACTTAACAAGGCAAAACGTAAAAAGCTCATATTTTAAAAGGGGAGTGTTGTTTGTTCTAGTTTTGTGTTGTTAAAAAAAAAAAAAACAGTCTTGAACGTATTGTTAAAGAAAGGTGGTCTTTGGGGCCAGTCGTGTTAGGTTTATAATCAGAATGTTATTATTTTGGAGTAGTAATAATAATAATAATAATAATAATAATAATGTAATACAAATAAACAGCAAAACAACAACAACAACAACAATAATAATAATAATAATAATAATAATAATAATAATAATAATAATAGCATTAACACTGTGCTGCCTGTTATGCGTTACTTCATATGAGTGACCTATTCATCTTTTTTTATGTTGAGACTGGTGCATTTTGATACTGAAGCTATATTAATTTAAAACATATGTTATAGATGAGACGTATGTGTGACAAACAACAAATTTAAGACCTGTCCTCAGTTTTACGGCGTTTAGCATAAATCACAGTATGAAGGGGGGGGGATCCTGGATAATAAGGATGCTACTTTTCCCTTGCTATGTGCTGTACAACTGTACCCAGGAATTAGGTGTTACTCTTTTTCGCAGTCAGTAGGCCTCGTCGCTGCATCACAGAATGGACGTGGTTCTCCGTTTTGGAATTTTTTTTTAAATATGATTGCAAACAAACTGTAAGAGTTACTGATCTCATGTGAAATTATAATAGAGGAAGTGGGAACTACGACGTGATTTGGATGAAATCCAAAAACTAAAATCATCTTGTCTCCCGTGCTCGTTAATGTAACTTCTTCACTATGTGAGTGAATGGCTTGGGTTTGCTAGAATATTTGCTGTTTTTAGTATAAAGTCTGTTTTTAGAATGATATCTGCTGTTACTAGAAAACAATCTGCCGATGTGCACGCCTTAATCAAAAGGTGTAAAATGCCAAATTATACTAATCGAGCTATTATCATTAAATAACCAGAAGCAGCTTCGAAATATACAAATCTAGCCTCTCTGTTAAACTACAGTTCTTAATTATTTGTTCCGCAATAAACATAAAACATTATTTCATTTTAAAGGTAAACAGCAGAGCAATTCTTGTTTGAGCTCATGTTAACTAAATGTTACATAGTTTAGACTATTTAACATTTTACGAAGTGACTGAGGAGATAAACATTTTAAAAATTATTGGTATGTTTTTGTTTTTTGTTTTGTTCTGTGTTTTCTGTTTTGTTTTGTCGTCTAGGGATTCCTGAAAGTAAATACTCGGGAGTCTCCTGCCAGGATTTTGTTGTTTACTGGACTTTCATACGTCATTTCACTCTCCTAACGAAATAAAGACTAATTAGGCTAAGAATTCTTCTCTGTGATTGTGTGCATGTACACTGCACTTGGCTGAAACCCGGTGGCTGGTGTGATCATGTCATTCCCAATCGATCCGGGAATAAATCACTGTCCCAGTCTCAATGAGTCGAAGTCAGCTTTGCATCATTTTCAAAATTGTATAGTCATGTCTTTTTATTTAATTTGTTGCAGATTTTGGTCGCAGAAAAACGCAAATTTAACAGAATCCGATACGTTAAATCCAGACACGTTTCATATTCACATTTTTTATTAAATACATTTTTACTCTCGGCGCTGTGTTAAATGTAAACACAATTATACACCGTTATGTGCAATCACATTGCGTTTGTAATGTTTAGTAATGAAATGTAAATTAAGATTTTACATTAGAAAATGTAATGTTTATAAGGATAGATATATAGATAGATAGATAGATAGATAGATAGATAGATAGATAGATAGATAGATAGATAGATAGATAGATAGTAATCATATTTTTAATATTAAATTAATAAATATATACACAACAATGTTTAACAATTTTTAATGTTCCTTTAATAATGTATTACCCTTTTAACAGTTTGGTAAAACTACAAACCAATAGTATTTTGTTTAACACCCGAAATTCTACTACTGTTAAAAGTAGTAGGTACTACTACTACTACTACTACTAATAATAATAATAATAATAATAATAATAATAATAATAACAGAAGAAGAAGTCTGTTGTTGTTCTATTATATTATTATATTTTTTATTATATTGTTTTAAAAATATTGTTTGCATAAAACACGACGTGGAACATACAGGCATGTATTGCATCAACAATATCTGATTTATGAAGAAAAAAACCGTATTTCATATTAGATCAGTATTTAAATTAGTTATTTATTTATTTATTTATTTGCAGATTTTACTCTTATTCGTTTTAAATGAGGAAACTTTTTGTTTAATGATAATTAAAACTGGTTAATCGTCGCGGTATATTATATATAGTCGTTGGTATAAAACCAGGTTATACTTCTGAATTTTAGAATTTGTTTTCATATAAAAAAAAAAAAACTGCGACACTTAATT
>CM059210.1:2249566-2434566 GCA_030347435.1 Clarias fuscus | reverse complement strand
ATGTTGGGATGTCAAGGAGGCTCCACTTCCAGTTCATCCCCTCTGTGCAGGACAGTCAGTTTCTTCCACTCCAACCGTAACCCATCATGTTTTTATGGAGCTGGCTTCGTGGATCTCACACATGCTGCAACAGGTGTGGGTTTCTTAGTCCTAAAGAAGGAAATTTGTAATGGTACACCATAATAAATAGATATTCTTTTCAGTTTTGTGCTTTTGGCTTTGGGGAAGAGGCACACTATTGGCTATATAGTGTATATAGGATTTGAACAAACTTTGAACACAGCAAATATACATTCAGTGTGTGTGTGTATATATATATATATATATATATATATATATATATATATATATATATATATATATATAAAGTATATACAATATTTATATACTGTATATATCCTCCTGCGACTCAGACGCTACTGTGGTGTACATTGCAATTTCAACCGACTGTTTCTCTTCATTCATATATATATATATAATGAAGCATGAAGTTGGGAGAAAAAAAGCAAAGAGCAAAGCAAAAGGGAATATTTTTTTGGAACGACAGCCGAAACACACCAATGAACCATTTCTGCTGAGGAACTGGTACGTGGAGCAAGACACGCCCCCATCCCCCCCACCCCCCACCCCCGCACCATAGACAGCATTTAATCAGACAAACAGTACACGATGAGGCATCCTGTAAAATAAGAAATGTTACTCATTTTGCCAAAAAAAAAATGCTGTATACGACGGGAACAAATCACTAGCTTTATTTAAAGGCGCGTTCGCTGGTGTTCTGGATGTTAAGCCGACGGTGAAACACATGAAAAACAAATCACTTTTACAGCCCTGCCATATGCCTCTTTGAAAAACAGCGCGCGTCCAGGACTTTGCCTTCTGAATGTCGACGTCACAAAGAGCCAGCGCGCGGTGGGCGTGGCCGCGCGGGATATCGAGTGCGCATGCTCGCCAGACGGGAAAGCAGCAATCAGTCTGTCCGGAGCGTCGAAGAAAAAGAAAGAGAAGAGGAACAGCGGCGGGAGCAGCAGGCATGGCCGCACACACCGAGAGCCCTGACATCGCCACGGCCCGGAGCGCGCTGCTGCACAGACCGGGGCCTTAACATCACACGCTTTGACTTCATTCATCCCTGTTATTTTTCTCTTTTTGATCTTTGCGAACCAAATCGACTGGATATATATATTTTTTTTAATCATGCTGGATGCTGGAGAATTTTCCCCCATTTGTTCTTTAAAAAAACAAACCAAAGTGATCGGAAAATAATAAAATAAACAACAACAACAACAAAAAAGGGTGACTTCATATAATTTTATTGAAATTAAACCTAATTACATTTCGCTGATAATAAAATCAAGAAAAGGAGGGGATACGGGACAAACAAGGAGGCGAAAGAGGAGAAACTTTTACGCACCTGAGGAACTTCTTTGACTCTTTGGTGAGCAGATATAGATGATTTGTCCACGAGCTCTGGCGCACGATGAACGCGCAGCTGTCGATGGAGAGCCTGGGCGACCTGCATGTCGCGAGCCATGAACCGGCGGCGGCGGCGGCGGCGGCGGCGGCTCACGCGCGCACCGCGGCGGGCATGGCGTCGATCCTAGAGAGCGGCGACTATCCGCATCCCGCGCATCATCCGCACCACCCTCATCCTCATCATCCGCACGCTCATCCGCATCCTCCTCCTCATCAGCACCGCCCCCCGGAGCACGCGGGCCTCGCGGGACACCTGCACGCGGCGATGAGCGGTGCCATGGCGTGCGAGGCGACCGCCGGGATGGGCATGAGCGGGACGTACACCACGCTCTTACCTCCCATCTCCACCGTGTCCGACAAGTTCCCGCATCATCCTCATCCTCACGCTCATCCTCACCAGAGGATCGCGGGAAACGTCAGCGGGAGTTTCACGCTCATGCGGGACGAGCGCGCGCTCAACAACCTCTACGCGCCCTACCACAAGGACGTCGCCGGTATGGGCGCCATCCACGGCTCCCAGCACGCACTGGCCCCTCCGCCTCCGCCTCCGCCTCCTCCGCCGCCGCCGCCGCCGCCGCCTTACGCTCACGAGAAGATGCTCGCCGGATTCGACTCCCACCACCCCGCCATGCACGCCAGCAGCGTCGCCTCGTCCACCTCGTCCTCGTCGTCGTCTTCGTCGTCCTCCCCGGCGGCCGGAATGATGGTGCAAATTAACGGCATCCATCACCACCACCAGCACCACCCGCATCACCCGCATCACCCGCACGCCCACCTGAGCGCGCAGGGACATCACCACCACCATCACCATCATCCACACCACCATGCGCAGGGAGCTCTCGGGGCGGCGCGGGACCGGGAACACGCGGCCCCCGTAGAAGAGGTGAACACCAAGGAGGTGGCGCAGAGGATCACCACCGAGCTGAAGCGCTACAGCATCCCGCAAGCCATATTCGCTCAACGCGTGCTGTGCCGCTCGCAGGGAACGCTCTCCGACCTGCTGCGGAACCCCAAACCCTGGAGCAAGCTCAAGTCCGGCCGGGAGACGTTCCGTCGCATGTGGAAGTGGCTGCAGGAGCCGGAGTTCCAGAGGATGTCCGCGCTGCGACTCGCAGGTCAGTCGCTCATCATCATCATCATTATTATTATTATTATTATTATTATTATTATTATTATTATTATCATTATTCACAAGTAACATCGTCCTTCTCAATACATTCTCAACGCATGAACAAAATCTGCGCGAAATAAAACAAACAAAGAATGAATCAAAACCTCCATACGCACCTGCCATCTCAGAGCGTGTAATAGGAGCAGTAGTGTAGTAGGAACATTTATTCTAATAAAACAAATTCACGCCTACTGTGTTTCTACAATCCCATTTAGTCATAAATAAGCATTACGAGTATCAATGATCAATAAAATCAATGAAATCAATATTTAAGTATTTATGTAACTGTTTTATAAAGTAAAAACTTTCCCATCTTTTGTAAGGTAAAAACATGTTATTGATACTATAAATAACATGTCCAGTCTATTTATTTATGTATTGCGTTATGTAACGCTGAAGGTTGCTGTCCAGGGGAGACAAAAAAAAAAAAGACTAGAAGGGGAAATATATATATATAAATATATATAAAAGAGAAAGTCTGTTTAAATTGACTCTAAAAATGATGAGAAGAAAAATCTGGAAATGTATTATTAAACATACAACAGATTTTTCGCGGAGATATGGTGGAAAACGGTAGAAAAAAAATCTAAAAATCAATAAAACCCAGAGTTAAAACGAAAACACTACAAACGAATAATATTATAAGATGTCAGGATATATCTTACAAAATACCAAGAAGCTATGCCGGTCCGATACATAACCTATTTTAATTTAAAACAACAACAACAACAACAACAACAACAAACAGCCTTATGTATAGGAGCTTTGGAAGTGAAACAGTGATTTCAGTGATATTATGTCGGGTTCTCTACAGAACAGGATCTCTTTTTAAATCGATTTAAAGAAAAACACAATTTCGATTTTGTCTTTTTTTTTTTTTTTTTTTTCTCCACCACAATATACTTTTCAGCATGTAAAAGCATTCCGCGTTCCTATCGCACCCAGATTTGTTTGGGATGTTTATTTCAACGTTGTTGGTTCTTGTTGATCGAATTAGCGTTCTTGGAGAACCATCCATGTTTCAAGAGCAATGTTCCTGTTTTTACCTTTATAAACGACGTCACATGAAAACAATATAACCCCGTGTATTTTATTTATAGCAGTGTGCACGTTTGGAGGGAAAAGGGTACTAAAAGCGGAACCAAGGTACCGCATGGGGTGCGACATGTTTTACACTACCGAAGTGTTTCGTTCACTTGTTTCGTTTATATTTATATTTACATTTCTCAATTATTTTATAGACGTCTATATCAACATTTCTAATTGCCCTAAATATTAAAGGTCATAGGATGAGGGGAAAGTCCAGTTTGGTGCTATGTTCCTGACAGTGTAAATACAAATATTTGTAATTCTGTATAAATCTGAGCGCACGGCAAAAATCTGCAGTTTAAAACATTTCTCTCATAATGGATTTTTTTTTACGCCGATTTCAGACCTAAATTAAACAAGGTCAGATCAAGAACAATCAAGGGAAGTGTGTGTGTGTGTGTGTGTGTGTGTGTGTGTGTGTGTGTGTGTGTGTGTGTGTGTGTGTGTGTGAGTGAGTGTAATTCAGGTTTAATGGGGACATGTGTAAAGATTCAGGGTCTCTTGGAATTTAGGAATCATTTTTTTTCCTGATTCCGGAAGGAATTTTTAGGATTTGTCTGTGCGCGTGCGTTCGTGTGTGTGTGTGTGTGTGTGTGTGTGTGTGTGTGTGTGTGTGTTGTGGCTGTAAACATTAAGGAAATGTAGTTAATACTGTGCATGCTGACTCCTAAGGTTTACATTTTTAGGGAAGTTAAAGCAATCAATGTTTAAAGAGATGAGGATGTCTGGCGCCGCCTCATTACTCTACCTGTCTGTCTTTCTGTCTGTCTGCCTCATTACTCTACCTGTCTGTCTTTCTGTCTGTCTGCCTCATTACTCTACCTGTCTGTCTTTCTGTCTGTCTGCCTCATTACTCTACCTGTCTGTCTTTCTGTCTGTCTGCCTCATTACTCTACCTGTCTGTCTTTCTGTCTGTCTGCCTCATTACTCTACCTGTCTGTCTTTCTGTCTGTCTGCCTCATTACTCTACCTGTCTGTCTTTCTGTCTGTCTGCCTCATTACTCTACCTGTCTGTCTTTCTGTCTGTCTGCCTCATTACTCTACCTGTCTGTCTTTCTGTCTGTCTGCCTCATTACTCTACCTGTCTGTCTTTCTGTCTGTCTGCCTCATTACTCTTACCTGTCTGTCTTTCTGTCTGTCTGCCTCATTACTCTACCTGTCTGTCTTTCTGTCTGTCTGCCTCATTACTCTTACCTGTCTGTCTTTCTGTCTGTCTGCCTCATTACTCTACCTGTCTGTCTTTTTGTCTGTCTGTCTGTCTATCTGCCTCATTACTCTACCTGTCTGTCTGCTTCAGTACTAAACCAATCTTTCTTTCTACTTTATTACTCCTCCTGTCTGTCTGCTGCAATACTCCACCGGTCTTTCTGCTCTATTATTCCATCTGTCGGTCTGGTCTTTGAGTAATATGTGTGTGTGTGTGTGTGTGTGTGTGTGTGTGTGTGTGTGTGTGTGTGTGTGTGTGTGTGTGTGTGTGAGAGAGAGAGAGAAAGAGATTGGGATCTATTAATTTACCGCCTTTAACAGTCGATTAGAAATGTGTTTTTTTGTCCTTTACACACACGCACACTCTCTCTCTCTCACTCACACACACACACACACACACACACACACGCACACACGCACACAAACAGAGACTCATGCGTTAGTGTAGCTATTATTATGGTGACCTTGATCCACATTTATTTGCATTAATCAATAAACTGTGTGTGAGCTCTCAGCATCCCCTGGCGTTTCCTCTCTCCACTAAACACCGACATCTTTTATTTAATTTACTGTGTTTTTGTTTTATTTGTTTTACTTTTTTCATGTTCACTGGTGTGTCCGTGTTGTTTCTGGATCAATGTGGAATGAGTTAGTAAAGGACGTATTTTGTTGGTGTTTTTATGTTTTCATTCTTTTTGCTCTTATTAGATTTTTTTTACATTTTTATTTGTATGTGATTTTATGTTTTCTTTTTTATTTATAACCTTCTTGAAAATGAAATAAGCCTTGTATTTATGCTCTAGTGATATAGTGGAGCAACAAAAAGGTGTTCATTCAGGCCTAGGCGACTTCCTATAGCTGCTAGTTTGCAGTCTCACAAAGTCACTCTCCATTTCAGATTTGTTTTATAGTAATCTATTCATGTATTCATCTATTCATTTATTCATCTATTCATTTATTCATCTATTCATTTCGCACAATGATTTAGTTTTAATTGTTTTTTGTTGTTGTTCTTTTATTTAAACGGAGCTGTGCGTTTCTTCCAGGAAGATGAAAGATCTTTATTTAGTTTTGATGTGGTACTTGTTTCTCTAGACCCACATGTATTTGGTCATTTGCTTATCGATTGCTTAAATCCAGAGGAGACATGAAGCGCTAATTATTTATATGAATTCTGACATTCTCTTTGTTTATTTGTTTCATGTTTCAGTCTTAGTCATGAATTCAAAACAGTAATTTTAAAACATTAATTATTTTTTCATTATTTTTGAATATTGTATTACATTAAGCATCATTTTTGCTCTTTCTAAGAATAGAGAATAGGTTTAATCATAGGGCATGCTGGATAGATACATAGGGAAATAAATAAATAAATAAATAGATAAATAGATAGATAAATATGCTATCAGAGACAGATTCATTATGCGTTTTAAATTTTATTGCCTACTCTCTCTCTCTCTCTCTCACACACACACACACACACACACACACACACACACACACACACACACACACAACAACACAGATTTTTTTTTTATCTAAATCCAAACTCGATCCCATCACAGGCCAACTGTATTTTTTCTGTTTCACACCCTGGAGTCCAGCAGGTCTTAAGCAGCAGGTTGTAAAAGTGTGAGATTTTCTTCCTCTCAGTTTTCTATAAATGATTTGCACGTGAACTGAGCAGTGATGAGCAGAGGCATTTAAAAACAGAATAAATAACACGGAATGAAGGAATGTAGGCTACGTTCCAACAACACGTCCTGAACTAAAGGGCAGGTGAAATGAATACATCCGCCGCGGTGCTGTTTAGGAACCTAAAGCAGGATGGAGATTGAACTATTTCAGGATTCTTTCAGCAGTGTGTGATTTACAGGCTGAGCTGATTACAACTTTATCACTTTTACACCAGTTAATATTTGGCTACAGTTAATAAGTGCCGACATTCAGTGCGACACAAAGTTTCCCTCAACACTCTCACAAATAAAGGAACCAAACTGGACTTTTCTAAAGGTACACCACACACACACACACACATACACACACGCACACACACACACACACCCTGTCAGCTAATAGATATTCACTAAAGGCACAAAACATGTACTCGTGATGGTACCAACCGTGCAACAAGCAAAAGTACAGCTTTTCAATAATGTCACTTTGGGGTTTTGATTTATCTTCCTCTGTTTATTGCTTCAGGTACAGATATGGGGTGGAAAAAATAGGGGGACTCAGGGGTGACACCAACTACTGATGTAGCTTACTGGTTCTCAGAGACAGGTCCGGTGTTCCTGCCAGGTCCAAGGTCATTTTCTCTTACTTTGTCACTTTGCTGCAGTTTCATGTTATTAAACTTATTCCAGTTAAGATTTTGTAGTAGTTGCTATTATTATTATTATTATTATTATTATTATTATTATTATAAGTAGGAGTAGTAGTAGTAGTAGTATTAATGGAATGGAATGAATTGTAGTAGTGTCCATCAACAAAATGCATATCAGTGATGATATCAAAGAAAATAAGTTTTTAAAAAAAATGCAGATAAATAAATAGATTTTAAAAAAAAACCCTTTAATCTGTAAGGTAAGCTTGGACCTGATGTGCCTTTTGGAGGAACGTTCAGGAGTAAAAACCTTCACAGTGCTATAAAGGCATATTATTGAATGAATGCAATAATACTTAGTCTCATATAAGTCTGAATAACGTGTAAAAAGGTGTGTATGTGTGTGCTGAATTCATTTCACAGAAAAGAATGCCGAATGCGATGAATTGATGTGCACCATGGATGTCGCTCTCAGGCAGACTTTCCTTGTTCGTTTATCATTTGTGGGATTAATATTTGCAGTCAGCAGTTTAGTGGAGCTCAGAGGTGGTGAGAGTTAGTTACGAGAATCTATTATACTCTGCAACTGTTATTTCGAATGATCTGAGTAACAAGTCTGAACGAGCCCTAGTGTTAGTTATGCTCTAAGACTTTAAAGATGGAAGGGTGTATAAACTTTTGTACATGCCACTATTACTATTTGAGCTTCTATTGTTAAGTTCTGTGTACCTTTTAATTCCTGAGAGAGCAAAGCATCTGGGGCAGGTCTGGGTTTTTTGATGTGGGGTGGCAAAAGGGAGGGCAAGAGCACAGTCAGGGGTGGCACGACCTCATTCTGTAGTCTATATGAGCAGCAGGGTGCACAATGACACAATGGCACTGTTGTTCAGAAATAAAGGTACAGAGCTGTGTTTTCCTCAGTACGTATTTTCTATGTTCAGTGGTTATCGCTGTCCGCTAAATGAAAACTCTTTAAATTTATCCCTTCATTTTTACTTGTACAAAAATTACAATTTGGGCGATCAGATGTTTACAAAAACTTTTTCACATAAATAAAATTTATATTGTTACAAGGTGGTTACACTTTTAAACGGTACTATTCCACAACTGTACTATTCTACAGATGTGAAACTACTCTAAATGTAGTGTGTAAATATGTCTCTTAAATCATGTTTACTATATACTGCTGTATATTTTACACTGTTACATATTTTTATGATTAGTGTAAAATTACTAAAGATAAACAGCTGCAAAAATAAAGGTTAGTGCCCTTTTTTTCTGAAAGTGTATTAGCCAGAGCGAGCATTTTATATTTACTTTATATAATTAACTGCTCTGATTGTTTGGGGCATACGTATATTATTTTTGATCATACTTACCTGTAATCTGTAATAATCTACTTTATTGGGTATTTAATAATAATAATAATAATAATAATAATAATAATAATAATAATAATAATAATCTTTGTTATTTAATGATTTAAGAATTTATCAGTGTTTCCTGGAGCAGAAGCTTATTATATGGACGGCATTGATCTTATGTGTGTTTAATCCTCTTTACTTATGAAGTATAAAGATCTCTTTATTGCCTTCATGCAAGTAAAAAATAAAATGTAACTCGCAATATTAAATACTGAAGGTCTGTTTGATACTAATTCTCAGAGATAATATATCATTTATTCAGGTAACAGCTGTAAGGGCGATTAATTGCGTTTCAGTGGCCTGCGAGTGTTTCCTGGTGTCACGCTTGTGCCCCCATGTGGCCATGTGCAGAACTGCAACACAAGGCAGCGCTCGCGCGCACACACGAACACACGCGCACACGCAAAGGAATAGAGAGAATAGAATTGAATAGAATATGTATGTTTTACACGCAGACGCTGTCTAAGATTAACACTCGTCAACAGTGACTTTATGAAGTGAACTCCTTTTTAAAAGGTCACTACAGCAATAAGATAGTTAAATTAAAAAGTACTGTTAGTTTCCCGAAAGTGCTGTGAGGAGATTTTATTTATAAAGCAAAGTTTCATCATCTCAGAGCAGCATAAAAGCTAAACTCCACCCCTCTCCCTTAAAGCTAATCTCCACCCCTCTCCCTTAAAGCTAATCTCCACCCCTCTCCCTTAAAGCTAAACCCCACCCCTCTCCCTTAAAGCTAATCTCCACCCCTCTCCCTTAAAGCTAATCTCCACCCCTCTCCCTTAAAGCTAATCTCCACCCCTCTCCCTTAAAGCTAAACCCCACCCCTCTCCCTTAAAGCTAAACTCCACCCCTCTCCCTTAAAGCTAAACCCCACCCCTCTCCCTTAAAGCTAAACTCCACCCCTCTCCCTTAAAGCTAAACTCCACCCCTCTCCCTTAAAGCTAAACTCCACCCCTCTCTATTAAAGCTAAACTCCACCCTTCTCTATTAAAGCTAAACTCCACCCCTCTCCATAAAAGCTAAACTCCACCCCTCTCCCTTAAAGCTAAACCCCACCCCTCTCCCTTAAAGCTAAACTCCACCCCTCTCTATTAAAGCTAAACTCCACCCTTCTCTATTAAAGCTAAACTCCACCCCTCTCCATAAAAGCTAAACTCCACCCCTCTCCATAAAAACTAAACTCCACCCCTCTCCCTTAAAGCTAAACTCCACCCCTCTCTATTAAAGCTAAACTCCACCCCTCTCCCTTAAAGCTAAACTCCACCCCTCTCCATAAAACCTAAACTCCACCCCTCTCCATAAAACCTAAACTCCACCCCTCTCCCTTAAAGCTAAACCCCACCCCTCTCCATTAAAGCTAAACTCCACCCTTCTCTATTAAAGCTAAACTCCACCCCTCTCCATAAAAGCTAAACTCCACCCCTCTCCATAAAAGCTAAACTCCACCCCTCTCCCTTAAAGGTAAACCCCACCCCTCTCTATTAAAGCTAATCTCCACCCCTCTCTATTAAAGCTAAACTTTACCCCTCGCTATTAAAGCTAAACTCCACCCCTCTCTATTAAAGCTAATCTCCACCCCTCTCTATTAAAGCTAAACTCCACCCCTCGCTATTAAAGCTGAACTCCACCCCTCTCTATTAAAGCTAAACTCTACCCCTCGCTATTAAAGCTAAACTCCACCCCTCTCTATTAAAGCTAATCTCCACCCCTCTCTATTAAAGCTAAACTCTACCCCTCTCTATTAAAGCTAAACTCCACCCCTCTCTATTAAAGCTAAACCCCACCCCTCTCTATTAAAGCTAATCTCCACCCCTCTCTATTAAAGCTAAACTCTACCCCTCTCTATTAAAGCTAAACTCCACCCCTCTCCATAAAAGCTAAACTCCACCCCTCCACCATTAAAGCTAAACTCCACCCCTCTCCATAAAAGCTAAACTCCACCCCTCCACCATTAAAGCTAAACTCCACCCCTCTCCATAAAACCTAAACTCCACCCCTCTCCATAAAACCTAAACTCCACCCCTCTCCATAAAACCTAAACTCCACCCCTCTCCATAAAAGCTAAACTCCACCCCTCTCCATAAAACCTAAACTCCACCCCTCTCCATAAAAGCTAAACTCCACCCCTCTCCATTAAAGCTAAACTCCACCTCTCTCCATTAAAGCTAAACTCCACCCCTCTCCATAAAAGCTAAACTCCACCCCTCTCCCTTAAAGCTAAACTCCACCCCTCTCCATGAAAGCTAAACTCCACCCCTCTCCATTAAAGCTAAACTCCACCCCTCTCCCTTAAAGCTAAACCCCCCTCCCCTCTCCATAAAAGCTAAACTCCACCCCTCCACCATTAAAGCTAAACTCCACCCCTCTCCATAAAAGCTAAACTCCACCCCTCCACCATTAAAGCTAAACTCCACCCCTCTCCATAAAACCTAAACTCCACCCCTCTCCATAAAACCTAAACTCCACCCCTCTCCATAAAACCTAAACTCCACCCCTCTCCATAAAAGCTAAACTCCACCCCTCTCCATAAAACCTAAACTCCACCCCTCTCCATAAAAGCTAAACTCCACCCCTCTCCATTAAAGCTAAACTCCACCTCTCTCCATTAAAGCTAAACTCCACCCCTCTCCATAAAAGCTAAACTCCACCCCTCTCCCTTAAAGCTAAACTCCACCCCTCTCCATGAAAGCTAAACTCCACCCCTCTCCATTAAAGCTAAACTCCACCCCTCTCCCTTAAAGCTAAACCCCCCTCCCCTCTCCATTAAAGCTAAACTCCACCCCTCTGTGCTTAGGGTTTAGCTTCAGGATGACTGAGAGCGTTAGCTTTTCCAAGGTAGTGATGAGAA
This sequence comes from Clarias fuscus, assembly GCA_030347435.1. Taxonomy (NCBI): domain Eukaryota; kingdom Metazoa; phylum Chordata; class Actinopteri; order Siluriformes; family Clariidae; genus Clarias; species Clarias fuscus. The sequence continues at coordinate 2,423,026 of CM059210.1, read as the reverse complement.
AGAGTATACAGATATCAGTTGGGAGTCAGTTAGGAATGTAAAACATAAAAAAAAATAAACAAATAAAATGAATTCAGAACAATAACTGCAAAAATAAACAGGGGGTAAATAAATGTTTACTCAGTCACATGCTGAGCAGAAAATAAACATTTTATGAAAAGTGTATCAGGTCAAAGTATAAAGTTTTTTTTTGCCACTGCTGAATTCTGGATTCTGATTGGCCAGAAGGTGTTGATTGATTCTCTATAACAGCAGCTCTGAAAGTGCTTATATTAATGCTCTTGTTCTAAGCTATTATTTCTATAGCAGCAGCTCATTCACAGAGACTCAGCTCTTACATTGGGAACTGCATGGTGAGTTCTTTAAGGAGACATTTATGTAACATTTGTGGAAGGAGTCTCCAGTGTCAGCACTTTCAAAATTAACATCTTCAGGACAGTGGAGTTGAAGCTTCGTTGCGGCTTTGCTGTAACATGACATGTTTCAGGGTTTTTTGTTTTTGTTTTTTGTCTTAGAGGAATAAACAGAGTCTGGCGAGGGAACAACTGCTTAGAGCTTCTACTGTATAACATAACTTTATTGAGCATTAAGTGCAACTATTGTATAAACAGATTAAAAAATGTAAAAACTAATGAAGAGTTGGTTAATTGCAAAGGTATAAACACTAAGGGACGTGGAGTTACAGGAAAATAATCAGCTTTGCTGTGGTGAAAGCGACTCTGCTTCATCACACCAATTCAGTATTGATTATTTTACTAGAATAGCTGTTGGTTACCCATCAGTGTTGACTGGGTAATAAAAGATTCAAGTTCTTTATATTTGCATCCTGTAAGTCATAGACATGTTTGCTTCTTTAGTGTTACATTGATCCTATAAAGCTCACAATGCTATCAATTAACACAAATGTATAGTCTACGGTTTTGACATGTTGCAATAAATTTGGCGAAGGAATGCAGAGAACTACAGTCATATGTGATGTCATTTCCTTTCTCAGAACAGAGTTTGATGCAAGTCGAAGTCTCAGGAAGAGGTGTGGCTTAAAGCACGGAATTAATTATGAAGGTTTTGTGATTGCAAATGATTATTATGGCAAACTGCATGAACATGACCTGGACCATCAGCTGCATTTTAAAAAGTAAAGAGAAATATCTGACACATGCATGTCTGTCTCTGTTTCCTTCAGCGTGCAAAAGGAAGGAGCAGGAACATGGGAAAAACGAGCGCGGAAACGCCTCGAAGAAACCCCGACTCGTTTTCACCGACGTCCAGCGTCGGACTTTACATGCAATATTCAAAGAGAACAAGCGCCCGTCCAAAGAGTTACAAATCACCATCTCTCAGCAGCTGGGCCTGGAGCTCGCCACCGTCAGCAACTTCTTCATGAACGCTCGCCGGCGGAGTCTCGATAAGTGGCTGGATGACGGAGGCTCCAACCAAGTCAACTCATCCTCCAGCACTTGTACCAAAGCGTAACAGCTGCAGACTGACCCCCAAAAATAACCTTCGGTGGAAAAGCTTTAACCTGAAAGGAAAAAAAAAAAAAACTAAGCCAGACAAGTTCTGGGAATTGTTTTTTTTTTTTTTTTTTTTTTTTTGCCCTTAAGACTTGTACAATACTGATATTTATAATATCCAAAGAAAAAAACAACCAAACAACCAAAGACTTCTTCTTCTTCTTCTTCTTCAGCGAGTATTTAAGACTTCATTCGTTTATGTCTGCAAAAAAGAAGTGTCATTGTTGAATCATCGGTCATACACATCACTCGTTTCCCACACTCACACCTCTCATTCTTCTTCCACCTGATTGGTTGGACTCTTTCTCATCACTGATTGGATGCTGACTCCGCCTTGGAGTTGTTATATTGTTTGTTTGTTTGTTTGTTTGTTTATGTTATTTGTCAGATGTATTTTTTTTTTTTTTTTTTGCGCAATTTGAGGCGTGTGACATCTCACAAGTTTAAGCACTGTGTCCAAACGGAGACGAGCACAGGTGTGAGGATGATGTCACTCGTGTGCTTCGAGCCCCGCCCCCTTTTCACCCTGCTTCCCCACTCTTTGCCCTCTTCCTGACCAAAACAATTCTCCAGGGTTCGAGGATAAAAACATGAAGCTTGTAGCATCTTATCACGGTTTTCCCCCTCGGATCCCCGTCCTCCTCGTAGTGCTTTCTTCCCAACCGTCAGGACAATTAGGATGTATCTTTTCGTTCGTCATCTCCAACCACTTCACTTTTTTTTTACGTGTAGCAATCAATCAATCAAGTACGGAAACCAAAGAAGCGCGCGTTAAAGAGGCCGCTCCAAATTTCTACACTCTAATTAAAACAGAAATGGTAGAAATTTAAATCATTCACGCTTGGTTCAATCGCTCTACGCTTTGTGGCGTGATACGTTCAGGGAAAACTTCACTAGCTTTAAAGTACTTCGCTCAATCTATGTTTGAAGACAAATAATAAACGCCAGCAGCTAAACACCAAAGATCGACCCTCATCGGGCAGCTTCAGCATCTGTGCTGCAAACACGGAATCAACCAATCATAACCATGTGAGCCCGAGAGGGGCGCTGTTACACCCACGCCTAATCACGGCAGTAATTAATCTCGCCAGTAAGCAAGGACTGACAGCTTATTGTATAGAAAACACTGGACTGACGTTAAATCATGACATAAGGTTTCGCTAAGGTCGCCACCATTTCCTAAATTTCTAGGTTACAATTTTCATATGAAAAATTAAACATAATTAATTACTTATTAATAAACAAACTCTAAGAAACACACAGTGACAATCTGAGATCGAAGTATGAATATGGAACATTTTTTCATTTTTAAATTTCTAAATAAATAACAATCAAGTAAAATCTGCCTAACTTTTTACAAGAGAGATGCAAATATCTATGATTTGATTAGAACATTTAAACAAATTGTCCCGGTCTAGCGAAAGAGACGCCAGGAAGCTATACTTTTAGACCAAAAGTTAATAAAAATTCCCCAAACTTTCACTTTTGTTAGACGTTACTTTTACTTTATTTATTTTTATTCAGTCTTGCGTGCCAAGAGAAAAAGCTTTCATTTGAATACTTCCTGCAGTTATTATGTTTCCCTCCTCAGGTTTTTATGGTAAAATTCTTTGTTTTCTCTCTGTTTGTCTGCTTCATTACTATTTCAAACTGACTGACAACAAGCAGTGTTTGGTTTACTGACATAACGTTAACATAAACGCTTTTCTAGCTAAAACAACCTTGGGCCATTCATATTACATCCACTAGGGGGCATGCGGGAGGCGACTGGAAGACTTGCTATAACATGTCGACCTGGTACCGGCATGACTTCCCCACCTGCAGGATCTTTTATGGAATTTTTAATGGCGTTCACACTCACGTCTGACTCGACCCCGCGGACCCCTGGTTCACCTTCAGCCGAATAATTCTATGCATTAGCCGGTTTGGGAGAAAGCACTACAAGCTTTGCGTTCCTCCTCGAGGTAGCGGTTGCATTCGGTCCACTTCAACACTCACCGGATTTCTGATCGGCTTGTTACCGGTCACTCGTGGTGTAGTGTATCGTGATGTGGTTAGCTTTAAACCAACAAACGAAATGCTCTCTCTCTCTCTCTCTATCTGTCTCTCTATCTATTCGGTAACTATTTCTGAGTGGTCCATTTGATGACGGAATAAAAACGCTGCTTCCTCGTGTGGAAAGGACAAATTTTTAGTGCAAACCAAAGATGCTACCTCACTCAGTTTCCATTAGTGATTTCTATCACGTTAATGATACCAAAGAATACCAAAGACCTTTCTTTTCGATTTTCTTTTTTCCTCTCTTTTGCACGGCCTACACGAATGATGTGGTGGATAACATGGACGGTGCGATGACCGCCCAGCCTACGTTCCTTTCCTTTCCCTCCCTGTCTCTCTCTCCCTTTCTTTCTGCTTTCCTTCACGCGTACTCTCTTTTTCATCCGTGCTCGTGCGACCTTCATTAAAAAAAAACTCACAGGACGAGTGCCTTGCTTGAACCAAAGTGTTAAACCGCCGTTAACCTCTCTCTCTCTCTCTCTCCTCTCTCTCTCTCTCCTCTCGTTCTCTCTCGAAATTCTTCTACTCTTAAAATACCTCAGCCTCCAGAAAGGCCACTGATGAAGATTAACAGAGTCTCTCTCTCTCTCTCTCTCTCTCTCTCTCTCTCTCACTGTGGTGCTTCTCACCAGTGCAGCCATGCAACAAAATCATACCTTCTCCCTTCTTTCTCCAACTCTTTTGCTGATAAACCAAAGCTCCCCCACTTTCCCTGTATTAAGCCCCTCCCCAACTCTAATCAACCACTATCCCCGCCCCCTTTTGCTGGTAGGCGTGTCCACCGTACCGGGCCGTGTACTATGTGTTTTTACCAAATGTCTCAGAATACCTCATATTAATAAAAGCTTACAGTTGTGTTGTATAGAGAGTCTATGTGTTTGAGGCAGAAACTCGATTATTTTGCAAATCTTGTTCATGTCGATTCGTAAAAAAAAAAAAAAAAAAAAAAATCCGAAAAAAAAATCTTTATTTATTTTTTCGACGTTTGGCTTAAAAAGTGCTGTGTTCTTTCGCTCACTGATGACAAGTTTCAAAACTTGCAGGAAGGAAAAGAGAAAGGTATTTTTTGATTAAAAGTTGTGTTACGCGATACAGTTACAATTACGATAACGCTAAGGAAAACGTAGGCTATTCTTTTTTACAGGGTAAAAAAAAAAACTGCTGTGATGCCGTGTTTATATGTGTTTCTAATCTTTTCCTCTTTTCTCGGTTCTGTGATTTCGTTTCGTTTCATTTTGTACCTCTTTGAGTCTGTTTTAATTTATGTATTTGTAGAAAATATAGATTTGTATATAGTAGGGTTTTTGAAAAAAAAAAAGAAAAGAAAACAAACAAAACAAAACCAGAAAAAAGGGGACATTTGTTTTGTTTTTCTTGTTTGTTTGTTTGTTCGTTCGTTCGTTCGTTCTGGCCTTCTGATGGAAGAGTGGACGCGGCGCAGGCATGCGATCTTTTGTGTCTCGTCTGGCACACGGTTCTACAATCAAAACACTGCCAGGAACACATCTCCATCAGACACACACACACACACACACACACACACAGGACACGCCCTGGGAGAGATTTCTGTCTGTCACACAAACTCTATGTGGTGTTTTTCATTTTGTTTTCTTTTTTTGTCCTTTATTCACGCTGCACAAATGAACGATTTACATTTAAATCTCAGTCTAATGAAAAAGCACTGGACTTTATATTGTGTGTTTGTGTGTGTGTGTGTGTGTGGGTGTGTGTGGAAACGGTGGAAGGAAGGTAGTTCAAGCCGAGCCACGTAGGGGGCGGAGCCTAGACATCGGAGCAGGGGGGGGGGCAGTCATGGATTTGATTTCATCCAGTATTTATAGAGCTAGTATTACAGTATTGCCACGATTGGATTTCATTTTAAAGGTGCAGTTTGTAAGTTTTAGCGCCCTCTTCAGCCTGTCACCGGCGTTGAAAAGAATTATAACCCCGTCCATTGGTTGAATCTACAATACCAGAAAGGAGGATTCTGTTCCCGCTGGGGGTGGAGCTAATTTCAGGACCAGAAAAAAAAAAACCTCAAAGGAAATGTCTGATACAGTTTAACAAGCGGTAGAATGAAGAAAGAAACAGACCGATTCTGTCACAAGTCCGGGCTCCTCAGTTTTCCTCCTGTGTTGTTATTCATTACATGCGACAATTTTCTGTCAAAAAGTTATCGTATGTCAATGCGCTGCTTGTTTTGTGACTTTTTCATGAATCCTGATTTAAGCATTTTTAAAAAAAAATTTATAACTTATTACAAAGTCGTTTTCCCGCTTGTTTAACTCTTTTCTTTCGTTTCATGTTTGCACGTTTCCATGTTACAATCAGAGTTTCTTTGTAACTCCTTTGTAATGCCCCACCCCCTCTTATCTGCCAGTAGTCATTACACTTAGCCCCGCCCCCTTCAAAATCTTAAAACATCTGAAAACTTAAGACTCTCACATATCCAGCAATTAAAACATGAAAGTTTCAAGCATGTGGCGTGTTAAATATTCAAAACAGTAACATCGGTACATTAACAACATGACGCGAGGAAACGAGGAGACGGACTCACTTGTGTGATTTAAACAACTGCGTTGGCGGTTTTTCTGATTTTCTGATATTCATACTTTTGTTTTTGTTTTTATTTATTTGTTAATTTATTCTCACCTAAAGTCAAGTGATTTAATGTCAAAAAAATATATTCTAAAAGAAATGAAGCGTAACTTAAGAGTAAACTCCGCCCCCTTGTGGTGACATCAGCTGATCGGAATTGTATAAATTCTTACAATTGTGCTCTACTTTGCTTTGTCTTGTACAATCAGCTCTGTCCTCACACACACACACACAACTGATACACACTGTTTTTCTGATCACTATGTTAAATTTAAATACTGCTATGTTTGAGTTCAGTCTAGTTGAGTCACTTGATGATTAGAGTGAAAGGCAGAGCACACGGGGAACGCAGCGTGTGCGTGTTTGTGTCTCTGTGTTTGTATTTCATCCCATTTGTTTCTCTCTTCCCTCCTTCCTCGTCTAGCTGAAAGAATCCTCCCATCCTATTGGATGAATGTCGTGTTGTGTCAATGTCTCGGTGTGTGACACGGTTGCGATATTTCACTATGAAAGCAGATCGTGATCTGCTGTATTGCGATATCTTGATGAAATATCAGGAGTGACGTGACCAGGTGTTAGACTTCAACAACGCTGAAAGCTGTAGCGCGACGTGAATATTAAGAATCCTTAACTTCTGAACCACATCTGTCAGCGTCTCAGCTGATGCGTTGGTGCGCGTCAATATTTAGATATTGCGATGTTCATGAATATTAACATAAAGCAATTTAATTTTACCGCGTCATAAATGTAAGGAAGATCACGTCATCGTGGCGAGCTCTTCATAAATATCCCAACCTATCAAAATAGAGTGCACGGATATCGCACATATACTGACAGGCATACCGTACTAGATGCGATATCATCCTGATGTTTGAACAGCGAGGTTTGTCAGTATGAGTGGAAATATCCTGAATATGGAGCTTTTATGATATCTGGTGCTGAGGACAAAGACATCAGTGTCTTGCTGTGCATGAACATCGCAATATCTCGTCATGTGTATTTTCTTGCGTCGGAACATCACGATAAATTCCCCGTGAAAACCGCAATATCCGATTGTGTGTGAGTATCAGGATTATTTTTTCGCCCCTCGTCCCAGTTGGTTGTCGCGGAAAAGGAGTTCCTGTTTGATACGAAGGCCCGGCCGGCTCTGTGTGTGCCCTACAATATTTCGAGCGCCTATGACAATCATCTGGAAAAGACACAAAACAAAAAAAAAAATCACAAGTTTATTTCTTTCCTTGATATCTTTTTATCAGTACAAAAATGAAATTATAATTATTATTATTATTTTTTGAGCGATGATCATATTTAGAGAAATACTGTACTTATTAGTCTTTCTGTTTTCCCCCCAAAGCATTGGCTCGTTCCAGACGACTAGCCGAGCACTTCTTGTATCACGCAGTTTTATGTTTTATCCTTCTTTGTCTAAGCTTCATCTTCTGTGCTATTTAAATCTATTCTGTGTCTAATAAAGAAAGAAAGAAAGAAAAAGAAAAATCTCCCCGGGAGTGACGCACTAGGCGTCTTTCTGCGGTCGTGTTTCTGTAACGCCTCGCGGTGTTGCATTGATTAACAATGTGCTTCCCCCCCCCCCTCCCCCCCCCCCCCTTTTTTTGCGTTCTTGTCCGACTTTGCTCTTTCCCTCTTTCCCTTATTTCTTTCTTTTGCTCTCTTCCTCTGCCGTGCAATATCATCTACTGTGTTTGCTAAGCAAGAAAAAAGAGAGAGAAAAAAAAACAGAAGCAAGTGGTGATGTCATCATGCTTTTTTTTTCAGTGTTGAAATGTTTCAGCATTTCTGTAGTCACAAGAAAAAAAAATGTAGAAAATAAAAACAGTTGGGTTTTCCAGCACTGCAAGACCAGACTCGCTTTTTATTCTGTCTGTATTTATTCATCGCTGTGTTTACACTGATAAATACAACAAATATGACATGCACCTTCACCATTTACTACTTGAACTTTTCCATTTGAACGCTTCTATGGGTGTTTTTTTTACTTCTTGAACTTTTCCATTTGAACGCTTCTATGGGTGTTTGGTCATAAAAATATCTTGAACTCTGGTGCTGCGACAACTTTGACTCCGCCTAGAGGGGTGTTTCTCAGAATGGTGGCCCGTGATGGTACTACTGTATTTGGTCATCTACAGTACAGCGGTACCTCAGAGTACGAACAGTCCATCTCACACATTTTTGCCTTAAGAACTAAAATAAAATAAAAAAATGTATTTTTGGCTTTTTTGCCATAAAGCCAACCAAGCTAAGGCAAACACCTGCTATGTTGTATGTACGTCTGGGAGACGTTCTAACTTGTCCATGTCAGTACATTTTTTTTATTGTGCAAGATTTAGTGAAGACATAGCATCATGAATGTTAGCAAGGATGGTAGCAAGAAAAAACGAGAGGGAAACAGAGACTCCATTTTAGAGAAACTAGAAGGGAGAATTTGAGATAATTTCACAATGACCACTAGATGTCGCTTTTTTCACTTGAATAAAATCACTTATGAAAAGTATGACTTGACAACAGGCTGCCATGAAAATATCCTGCTGCCATGACTGATTGTGCAAAATATGTTTGTTTGTTTTGTTTGTTTGCAGTTCTACAAAAAACGGATATTCATTAAGATTTAAAGATCCTAATTTTATCATCTTACATCTATACACACGTACTCTTGTGCTCATTATTATACACAGCTTAGTGATTGTCCTGATCTAGTATATCTGATTAAACTCATCAAACATAAGCTACCTCTCGGAAAATTGTCAATTCTCTTCAGAAAATATATTCTGGTTTGTTTGGATTAAATATGAGTCTAAAGTAGATTTTCAGCACGATTCGTTTTATATTGTAATTCTCACAAATGACCATTAGGGGGCAACAAAATGAACATTAAAAAATTGAGCAGCTCCACATGGTTTGTAAAAATTTGTGTAAAAACTTAGATATTTTAAACACTCAAATATATCATTTGAGGTCACAGGTCCCTAAGAAACATTAATTTTCTATACTATACCATATGTATTTTTTTATATACAAAATTTTTTTTTTAAATATGTACCCTAAAAAAAGTTTTATTTAGTAAAAGTTTAGTTTAGTTTTTTTTTTAAATAAATAAATGACATTTAAATATAATTGCTGCACCAAAAGAATGCTAACTATTTATTGTACGTGTGTTATATAGGTTTTGCATTAACAAATGCTGTATGTGTATTGTTTATTTTTCCACTCCCTAAAACATTTATCAGATTAAAGACATAATAATAATAATAATAATAATAATAATAATAATAATAATAATAATAATACATTTTATTTATAATGCACTTTATATTTGAGGCAAATCTCAAAGTGCTACAAATTATTTCTGCTCAAAAGCTCTAATAAAAAGGTAAGTTTTAAGACCAGATTTAAAATCATCAACAGTCTGTGGCATCCTCAGATACTCAGGGAGAGCATTCCACAGTCTAGGTGCCGCCGAGCAAAAAGCCCGATCTCCCATGGTATGAAGCTTGGTCTTCGGAGGTTTCAGACGATGACCTGAGACAGAGCGGAGGTTTCGTGAAGATGTATGTGAAGTGATAAGTTCTTTGAGATAGGGAGGGGCATCACCATAGATGCGCTGGTGGGTAAGAAGGGCAACCTTGTATTCAATTCTGAATGAAACAGGCAGCCAATGAAGAGATTTGAGGATGGGCGTAATATGATCATATTTACGTGCCCGCATCAGGATCCTAGCAGTGCAGTTTTGAATATATTGCAGCTTTTGAAGGCTTTTTCCAGAAGTCCCAATGAGGAGAGCATTGCAGAAGTCCAGCCTGGAGGAGACAAACGCATGGACTAACTTTTCCGCATCTGCAAATGTAAGTGCTGGACGCAGTTTAGCAATGTTCCTGAGGTGAAAAAAAGATGTCTTACACAGATGTTTGATATGGGCATCATACGTCAAATGAGAGTCCATTTTAACCCAGAGGTTAATAACAGATGTCGACAGTGGGATATTCTGACCGGAAAAGGTGATGCTAGTGATGTTGGATGTCCTAACCTGGTGTGGGGTGCCTACTAAAATAGCTTCAGTCTTAGAACTGTTCAGCTGCAGGAAATTTTGCTTCATCCATGACTTAACCTCCTCCAAACAGAGACTCAAAGTGGGTGATGGCGGAGTAGATGAGGAGGTTGAATTTATCCTGAGATAAAGCTGAGTATCATCAGCATAGCAATGAAATAAAATTTTGTGCCGGCTGATGACACAGCCCAGAGGAAGCATATACAATTTAAACAACATAGGACCGAGCACTGAACCCTGAGGAACACCACAGGTAACGTAGCGGATTTAGCGGCTCCCAGGGCAACATGCTCTGTTCTTCCGGTGAGATAAGATGTGATCCAGTTGTAAACAGAGTCAGAGAGACCTACAGTATGACGTAATCTGTGAAGAAGAATGTTGTGATCAACAGTATCAAAGGCCGAGGTTAAGTCCAACAGAATGAGTAGTGATGGAGAGCCAGCATCCGCCGACATCAGCAGGTCATTCGTAACTCTTACCAGAGCTGTTTCCACGCTGTGACAGGGGCGGAAACCAGACTGGAATTTCTCAAACAAATCATTCTGTTTCAGATGAGACTGAAGCTGTGCAGCGACGACATTTTCCAGCACTTTTGAAAGGAAAGGGAGGTTAGAAATAGGCCTGTAGTTTGCAAGCACTTCAGGATCTAAGGTGGATTTCTTAAGAAGTGGTCTGATGACAACAGTTATGACATGTCATTATGATAGAAATGTAAACAGTCAAATATTAAATGATCTATTAAATTCCTGGACCTTAGATTCTTTATGTGCGCAGAATTACATAAGAACTATACAGGAACTATATATATATATAAAATTATTTAAAAATTATTAAAAATAATTTAAAATTACAAAATATTTTTCCCCATATCATTGTTTATTTTTTAAGAACTATATTTATTATTATATTATTCTTTTATATTATACTATATTTATATTTATTGTTATTTTTTAAGAACTATATGGGAACTATAAAAAATAAACAATGATATGGGAAAAAATATTTTATTATTTTGTATTATTTTTTATTATTTTAAAATTATATATATAATTATATATATATATATATAAAATATTTTTTCCCATATCATTGTTTATTTTTTATAGTTTCCGTATAGTTCTTATGTAATTCTGCGCACATAAAGAATCTAAGCTCCAGTTTCCAGTTCGTTTATCCATGTGTATTAAACTTTAAAATTCACATGGATAAACGGACTGGAAACTGGAGCTTAGATTCTTTATCTGATTTTCTAGCATATACTACATTTTATTGCCGCAACATTTATGTTTCTATCTGACGTTGTTTTGAATATATGATTGTTGACTCTATTACTGCATTCAGGTTGACGTGTAATACTCATAAATCGCCACTAGATGGAAGCAAAATCCAGATTAACACATAGCTGCAAATGTTAATGTTTTAGTTTGGCATAAAAGAACCTTAAAAATCTGGATTAACGTTGTTTTCATTTGTCCATGACTTTCCATTGTTACTGTGTCAATAGTTTGAAAATTGATTAAGCTGAAATATTTTCAGTGAAAATATTTATTTAGTTTTGATTTATTTTCCTAATAATAAAATGTCTCAATGTTTAGAGGTCTTGCATCTAAGGAAGATTATTCTAAGGAATCTTCTAAGGAAGGTTAATTATTATTATACAGATAATAAATATAGTATAATACATTGTTACTATGGACTCAGGATTTACTTGTAGGCTAATGTGTGTGTATGTGTGAGAGAGAGAGAGAGAGAGAGAGAGAGAGAGTGTTTGTTTGAGGTTGTATGTATACCTAAGCAATGTTATCCTGATGTTGATACTGTTACTATGTTCTTTATTTTGTACTGTACACAATATTCACTGCAGTGGTGAATCCGTGGGGAAGGTTCTGAGTTACTGATCATGAGGTTGCGAGCTCACACCTCAGGTTAGCATCATCAAAAGTTACCTTGTGTACAGCCCTTAAACCTCTCTGTCTCAGGGGTCCCTAACTTTTAACCCCAACTTCCAACAAGGACAGACGTTTTTACGAAACAGTTTAGGCAGTCCTATTGTTTTTTTTTTTTTTAATATTATGTTAGTATCGTGTTTTTTTTTTACCTATAAATGATGTTAAATATATTCAGTAATATAATATAAACAATATTTTTTGTAAGTTATTTGTTGCTCAATTAAAAAAAATAATAATTTGGAATATTTTCCACAGAAAAAAAGTTGATGAATTTAATAACAAAGTGTGTGCATATCAGTGACATACATACAACACAAACATTTACAAAAAGGAAGACACTGGGGCCAGAAAAAATAAATCCAATAATCTGGGATATGCAAAGGAAATAATTCCACCGTACTGTAATTTAATGCTTGAGCCAGCCCTCAGTTCTTCATATTTTGCTTCCAAAGCTCCAGAGATTCTTATATTTTTAATGTAGACTTAGATATTTTTGTCTCTCATATATTTTCAGTCCAGTCCCTTTACCTGAACAGTTTCAGAGGAATGTTTTTTGTTTGTTAAGCCACACAGTGACCTATGAATCATTCAAACATAAAACACATCAAAGTTAAGTCCTAACCCAGTGAGAAACAGGTGCAGATGATGAGAGATGTTCAGGAGGTGATTAGTTACTGCTGATGCTGAATGCTGAGTGGTTGGAACATACGAGAGGGGAAATGAGGTCGTTACATAAACAACCAGTTTTTAAATTCTATCTTTAGGCACTTTGCAGCCTTTCACAGTAAATCATCTATTCCTTTATGAACTGGTGCAAAAAATTTGAAACTCACTACATGACCAGAAGATTTTACAAAACGGTTTAGGCAGTCATTATTGTTTTTTAACTTCATGTCGTGGTAGTGGTTGTTGGACTTCGGGATCACCACAGCCGACCATCCGATCCGCACACAACTTGGCACAGGTTTTACATCTCATGCCCTTCCTGATGCAGCCTTTCCATTTTTATTCAGGCTTGGCACTGGTTTTTTTTTTAATGTATTATAATAATAATAAAAAAAAGATAATATAGCAATTTTAAATAAACAAAAAAGATTATTTGTTGCTGAATATTTGTTTCAATTATATGGAATTAGTTTTTTAATTGGGGGATTAAAAAAAATACCTTTTATGTTAAAAGAACAGAAAAATCTACCCTGTCCCCCCCCCCCTCTCTCTCTCTCTCTATATATATATACACAATTTAATACTAATTTTATTGCTCCATTATTATTGCTATACATTATATATATTAATGTTTTTTTTTATAATATATATGTTTGGATGATTTTTTAAATGTTATGTATGATAAAAAAAAACTGTGCATCAACAAATAATGTAAAATATATTAGATTTGCAATTAAAAAAGAACTTTGAACCTTGAAACCAAATAAGATACTTGTTGAATATTTTTTCATTTGTTCAAATGATTTGGAATATTTTTCCCTCATGAATTTAATAACAAAAAAAAGCAAAAAAACTAAAATAAATGAAAATCATAAAAGTATGATTTATTTGTATTAAGGACATTTGAAAATCAAAGGTTTTTTTATGTTGACGGTTGCTACTTTTGCTACAATGTATCGAGAGAGCGGAACAGGAAGTGACTGGCCATGAAGGGGGCGGAGTCCCGGGGTGTGTCACGTGACCAGACGACTAGTCTCTTAATGTTTTGACAAGCAGCTCAGAGGAGCAGAGGAGCAGCAGTCCTGCGTCAGCTGATCGGCCGTCCGTGTTGTTATTCGTATTCTTATTGTGATGAGGATGGTTATAACGCTTCATAGCGGCGGTTCAGGGGCTGTGTAGTGTTTACTCGCTATGCATGGTGTGTGTTTGGGTAGTTAGATATTGCCTGACTAGTCGGAGTGTTTAGAGAGGGTTTAACCTGGCTGTGAGATTGCTTTGCTGTAAAGAGGAAGGTGGTGTTTAGAGGCAGCTGGCATGGCAGGATAAACACACACACACACACACTCACATATATACACTGGTGAGCATTTTGACCAAAAGATGGAGTGTTGATGGAGAATTAGAGTCGCAGTGAAGACATTCAGGCTTTGCTGCAGCTCTGTGTGTGTGTGTGTGTGTGTGTGTGTGTGTGTTATGGAGGGTGTTTGGTCAGATCTTGGTGTTAGTGCTTTAATCAGGGTTTAAGTGGTGATGAAGGAATGGACACGCACATATATATAGACACACATGCACGCACACACACACACACACATGCACTGCAGCTGTGGACAAGGTGACTTCTCTGAGTGATTTCCTGTAGGACTGTAGAGCTGATCCTAGTCTCCTGGGGCTGCTGATGGTGGTGTGTATAGGGTGTAAAGGGTCAGGGGTGTGAAGGAGACACCCAGAGACACCTGGAGTGTGTGTGGTGTTCGAGCCACCGAGCCTGAAGACAACAAACAGAGAGCAAGGAGAAGAGGAGAGCTGGAGGACAACACACTGGGAACCATGAAGCCTGAGAGAGGTAAACATGCATGCTTTACATTTTACATGGACAACACATTAGTCCTGTGTGTGTTTGTGTGCACGTGTGTGAATTGTAATGGGATTTGTCCTGGGTTTGGTGTGAAAATACCATCAGAGTATGATCAAAAGAAATAATGAAACTGTGTGTGTGTGTGTGTGTGTGTGTGTGTGGTTTTGCTGTTTGGACTTGACAACATCATTGTCAAGTGATTTAAGGTTTGGTTTACAGGAAAGATTAAAGTGTGTGTGTGTGTGTGTGTGTGTGTGTTTAAATGTTTTCTAAACAACAAAAAAAAGGGAACAAAGCCTTCTGGAAAGCATGTTGTTTTTGTCGCCCCCTAGCGGCGCATCAAATATCTGCGCGTATGTTTTCATGCTTGTGTTAAAAATCCTGTGTATGTTGTTTTTTTTTTTCCTCACACACACGTGGACACTGTGTGTGTGTGTGTGTGTGTGTGTGTGTGTGTGCGTGAAATCTTTAAGCTAAGAGCAAGAGATGAAAGGTGCATTATTTGGTAAACTGTTACTTGATCAAACACGCGCTATACATACATGTGACGTCACAGCAAACTCAAACGTAGGGTTGCCAGGTTTGCGCTACGTAACTCTACTTTTTTTTTTAATAGAACAATGCGTTATAACTATAAAAATAATGACGTAAGATAGGATTTAGCAGATCTGGAACTACTGTTTTGTAGTTCATCGCGATATGAAATTGAATACCAAAGTATTTAACCAGAGGGAGATAAATCCAGTTGTTGCCAGTGTATAAAAAAAAAATTCAAACACTTTTAAGTAATATATATATATATATATATACGAATATAAAATTTTGTTACAATCAAAAGGCTGTTGTTAGGGTGCACAAACTTTTGCACTCATCAACCCATTTAAGCCAGATGTGAGAAGAATAAAAAAATACTTTTAAATGACTGTGTGTGTGTGTGTGTGTGTGTGTGTGTGTGTGTGTGTGTGTATGTGTGTGTGAGCGCTCTGAATTCTCTCGGATGTGTAACAGGATCGTGTGGAATCTCGCCATGAGGCCACAAATCAATGCGTCTCCAGCGATCGTCTAATGTTCGGCACAGTAAACAAAACCGTGTTGTGATGCGCGGCATTGATCTGAGCGTGTGTGTGTGTGTGTGTGTGTGTGTGTGTGTGTGTGTGAAGACTTTTTTACTTTATTCGCTGTTAAAGTTCAGTGTGTGCGTCGGTTCCTGTTGTCGCTTGCGCTATAGCAGCTGTAATCAGTCGACCCCTCAGCAGCCACTCGATATCCTCTAAGATAAAACGAGCCGTTTCCGTGGAAACCAAGATAATCCTGAACCAGTTGTAAGACCTCTGACTGACAGATTTTCGCACCTGGAACAATGGAGTGTGTGTGTGTGTGTGTGTGTGTGTGTGCGGCCATGTGGAGGCAGCAGAATGATGTCACTTCAATCAGCTGGTAGTTTCTGGGCGTCGATTCTAAGCTGGAAGTTTTCATGTGGTGTGTGTTTTGGTCCCCTCCCCGAGCTGAAACAAAAACACAAAAAAAAAAAAAACATACACAAAAAACACACACACAGACAACACAAACGCGCGCGCACACACACACACACACACACACACACACACTCTCCACCCAGCGAGATGGATTAGATGTGTTTAACAGCTGCTAATGTCCACATGGACTTCCTGTTTCAGATCCAGCGCTCTCTCTCTCCACTCGGTTAGATAGACAGAGAGATACTTTATTGATCCTGAAGGAAATTCCAGTTACACGACTGAACACTGATCAGCTCTAATCAGCCACACACATCCACTCGCACACACGTCTATGTCCACCTCTGTCCCCCTGTCCGTCCATCTGTCTGTGCCCCTGTCTGATTTTCTGAGTGTTTGTCCCTCTGTCTGACATCCTGAATTTCTGTTCCCCTGTCTGTCCATCCGTCGCCCTGTCTGTCTTCATGTCCTTCTCCTTATCTGTCTGTCCCTCAGTCCTTCCTTCTGCTTCCCTGTTCCTGTATCTGTCTCTCTAGCCGATTTTTCTTTTTGTCCCTCTGTCCTTCCTTCGGTCTGTCCCTCTGTCTGTACTAAAGCCTCGCTACTGTGAGTACTCATTGCTACTGTCTCACTCTCGGTTCTGTCTCTGTCTGGCTTTAATCAGTGTGTCTCAGACACACTACCACTGTCTGTCTCTCTTCCTGTCCCTTTTTTCTTGTATGGTTTCTTTCTTTCTCCATTTATCTTTTTGTCGTGTCTTCTTTCAGTCTTGTGGTAGTTTTTTTTTTTTTTTTTTTCACTTCTTATTTGTTGCTTTTTTTTTCTCATGACTGTCTCATTCTTTCCTTCGTTTATCTTTCCTTCTAGTGATTTCTTTAATTCATTCCTTCTTCCCCTCTTGTCCTCTTGTCAGTTCGTTTTTTCTGTTACACTCTGTCGCTCTTGCTGTTTCCTTCCCTTTTATTTAGCTTTCTTTGTTGCTCTCTCCTTCACTCATTTTTTCTTTTCCCGTGTTGTTTTTTTTTCGATCTTTTGTGCTCTCACTCGTTCTTTCGCTCTTCACTTGTAAGCAGACCGTGTAGTGACATCACTTCCTGTGTGGCCCTGATCTCTGTGTGAGTCCCTGGCTGTGTCGTTCTGTTCCCCTGGCGTTTCCTGTCCTCATTGTTCTGGGGTCAGTGTTCTCGCCTGCGCTCTGACGATCGGCTCCAGGTGACAGATCTCAGACCTGCTGCTGGTGCTGAGGCTGCAGATGAAGAGCCATCTGGTCCCTGTGGTCCTGCGCTTCAGGAGTCGCGCGCTTGCGGTGTTGTGCTGCTTTTATTAGCCGCCGTGTGACCGGGCACGGCCCCGCTAACGCCAGGGCGACTAAAATGCCACTCAGTTTTTTGTCTGCGCGCTAAAGAGTGATCTGACACGGCGTGACCCTAAATTACATGTTTTTATATTTAAAGCTCTGCCTCGGGCTCAGGCGCGTTCAGAGAAACGCTGGAAAAACATCTTTTTTCCTTCATCATCATTCTGAATAACACGACTTCCTTGTTGGAAAGAGAGCCGGAGTTCCAGAGAACATCGCGTCATCACCTCCTTCACTATCTCTGCTCAAATAACGAGTGATGGAGCGGAGGAGTGCAGACGGCTCTGTCGCTTTTACACCAGCTGAAGTCTGGAAAATAAAAAAAACAAACAAAACTCTGATCATTATTTATCTAAAAAGATCTTTCTTCCATCTATTGTCTTCTTTCTTTCTTTCTTTTTCTTCTTGTTTGCGTTTCGTTTTTTCTATTCCTTATTCTTTCTTTCTTTCTTTTCTTCTATACCTTCTTTCTTTCCTTTTTTCTTACTTTTTTGTGCTTTCTTACTTTTGCTCTTCTTTTTTTCCTTCCTTCCTTCCTTCCTTCCTCTTTTGATGTTTCCAACATTGCCATCTGTTTTCTATTTCTTCTTTCTTTCTTTTTCTGTCTGACTTTCTTTTGCTCCTTTCTTTCTTCCTCTTTTAGTCTTTTGTACTATCATTCTCTCTTTCTCTAGCTTTCTTTCTTCACTCTCTTATGCTGCTCCTTTTCCTCCTTTCTTCGGATCGTTCTTCCCTTTTAACCATATTCTCAAGAACTGTCCAGATTTTCCTCTCTCTTTCTCTCTGTCTGTCTCTCTGTATGTAGTAATAGTAGTAGACAGCGTAGTGACATCACTTCCTGTGTAGCTCTTGTGCTCGGGCTTACGGCTAGCTGAAGCTGCAGACGGAGAAGATCTTGATGTTTATTGAGATGATGTGGATCTCAGAAATGTCTTTCAGGCTCCTTCAGCGCTGGCGTGAGTCGGACGTGTAATGATGGAGGCTATCGGACCCAACCCGAAACCTCAGAAGGTTTTCCACTATCCAGGCGTCAGGGTGGCGTGAGGCGCTGAGATGACCTCACGCCCGACTCAATAATTCATCATCCAACCTGAATCCTGGTGTGTTTTGAGGACACGAAACTCTAAACGCTGCTCTGCTTCAGCTTCGCGTGGTTCGTCTGTCTGACGATTCCAAAAGACTTACAGTTGCAGTCGAAAGTAGTTCCTGACTCGCAGCTTATGTAACCAGCAACCGCAAAGCAGCCTAAAACTTTCCAGCTTCACCTCTGACACTGGAGGCTCCTTCCATAAACGTCACACTTCACCGCATGAATTATTACACTTTCTTCTTTTTTTAAAATCTGTTTACGTTGAGTGTTCTCTGGTCACATTCCTGCTTATGAGCTGTTGCTATGGAAACGATAAAGTATTACATATAACGGTAACGTATCATGATACCGATATCAAGACTTCGTATTGCGTGGCTTTACTCATGTCATAGATATTCGGGCAAAAACACCTTTTGTCTTTTTGGTATCTTATCCTTATGATTATGACACGAGTGTTTAAAGGCACAGTGTTGAACAGGAAACTCTTTTAAGACGTCTCGTGCTTTTGTCTGTCGCTCACGTCTTGAGCTACGCCCAGGAACCGCGAGTCACGTTACAGCGAACCTCCTTTTCCCTTCCTGTCACGTCATGGGAACGATTATCCGCGATCATGAGCAGAAATTCCAGCTCTGTTTCATAAACGACCTGCTTAAAGAATCGCTCAGCTGATTTGCATTGAAGGGATAAAAACAGGCTCGGGAGGAAAATCACCTCAGGTTCTTACAGTCGTCATCATCAGAGAGAGAGAGAGCGAGCATTTTGCTTTGGATGGTTTTTTTTTTGCTTTGTCCTTGAGCTTTGGAGATGAATCTATGACTTTTATTAAATTTGAGTTTTTACATTTATTCGTTTTCATAATTCATTCCCACACGCCATCTGAAGCCAGTTGTTAGCCACAAGTTAGCCAGGCTAGCTAGCAAGATTTTTCTGAAAACATGGTTATAGGTGTTAACAAATATCCTTCGTCTGCGCCTCCAAGTGGCGCAGTGGTTAAAGCGCTCGCCCTATCATCCGGAGATCGCTAGTTCGAATCCCGGGTGGTGCTGTAACCTCTCGCAGCCGGAGGCCTAGAGAGAGCTGATTGGCCGAGCTCTCTCAGAGGGGAGGGATGAGAGGTACTTAGTGCTCCCACATTAATCACGGCTCTACAGCCAGTCAGGGGCGTCTGTGAGCTCGCGCAACGGAGGGAGCGGATAGCGCTGTCCTCCGAGTGTGTTACGCCGACCCCAACGGTGCGCGAGCGAGCAGTTCGAAAAGATGCGGTCGGCTGGCGTCACGTGGTTCGGAGGAAACACGTGATAGTCTTCGGCCCTCCCGGCTGAGTGGTAGTAGTAGCCTTAATGTGGGAGCCTCCTAGTGACGGGGAGGAATTGGACACGACTAAATTAGGGAGAAAATCGGGGAAAAATCCAAAAAAAAAAACAAATATCCTTCGTCTGTATATTTTGAAACATTGATCACATTCTTGCTTTGACACACTGAAGCCACCGCACCGTTTCACAGCGTGGCGTGACGACGCACTCGGAAGAAGGCACTATCCACCATCCTCTACATACTCAAACACAAAGGCGTCTGATTGGCTGGTAGAGCTCTAGACTCATTCGCACCTCACTTCGGTTCATAAGTGGACCAAAGAGACGTCTAGGTGCTCAAACCTGGCATTAGTGAGCATTTATTACCGCTGCATCAGTCTTTTATTTACAGACTGATCGTCCGAGCATATGAGTCCCAGTTCTATTTCTGTTTCAGAACTTTATCTCATGGTCTGCTTTTGAGATGTATAAAAGAATTGCTCCATCAGTCTATCGTTCAGTCTCGCAGTGATAACTTTTGTTGTTTTTTTTCAGCATCAGTTGTTTTTGTCTTTCCTCCAGTGTGAGGTTGGAGGTTCCACATTTCATCTGAATGCAGCGTTACAGTTCTGTGCTCCTGGCCCGACGCCATCGGCTTCTCAGCTGTTTCCTGGAGCTTCTTTGTACTGGAGATAATGTTCAGAAGAACTTTCTCCTGAGACTCGAGTGTGAGATAAAGCTGAGGGCTGATCTGATCTCCCCCTCACACACACACACACACCCTGAAGGCTGGGAGAGGTTTATCTCCAGAAGCCCACTCCTTCTAAATCAGACAGAGGACAGAGCTGGATCGGCATGATAGCTGTGCGGTCGTCTTTTCTCTTTAAGCGCTCTTTTGACTAAGGAGAAGTGTTTTGCAAACGATGACGTAGCGTCTGTTGATCAACTCAACTCTATCTTGTTGAAATGTTTCACAGGTTGCCGGTTTTGGTAGTGTGTTGCTCTAGAGTAGTCTCCGGTGAGTCACACAGTACGAGCTCTTCTCTAACCAGTCTAGGCGAGTCAGAGCACAAAAGATCACGTGACCCTCATTGTACCCTTGGTTTGTACCCTTCAGCACTCGTCTGACGCAGGCTTTAAACAGGACGGGGTTCTTCCTTTCTGGCAGCGACGGCCTTGTAAACAACTCCTCGTGTAGTCACGCTTCCAGCTCTGGCTGGGGTTTGGGTTCAGGAGGTCTCGGGGAAATGTTCTGCCATTAGAGAGAAGACTGTAAAGAGCAGAACGTGAGGAAGAACATAGTAGAATGGGAAAGATAGAAGACTGTACCAGAGTGTAGTACAGTAATGTAGAACACCATACTGTAATAGTGTGTGTAGTATACACAGTGGAACAGTGTATTATAGAGTCAAGTAGAATGTACAGAGAACAGAATGTGATGGAGTACAGTAGAACAGAGTATAATTCATTAGAACGGAGTATGTCCGAGTAGAGTTGAGCAGAGTGAACTGTAGTAGAGTATTATAGAGTAACTGTAAGTATAATAAAGTGGAATACAGTAGACTAGCGTATACTAGAGCAATAGTGAGTATAATAAAGTAGGACTAAGTGTAATGTATTAGAGCCGAGTATACTAGATTAATAATGAGTATAACAGAGTACCATGTAGTAGAATACTACAGTAGAGCAAAGTATAATGCAATAAAATAGAATAGAGTGGAAAAGAGTGAAGTATTATAGAATCATAGTAAATATAACACAGTAGGACAGAATAGAGTACAGTAGAACAGAACATACTCAGAGCAGAGTATGTTGGAGTAATAGTGAGTATAAGAGAGAGGAGCTGAGAATTATAGAGAGGTACAGTATCACAAAGTATAATGCATTAAAACAGTGTAATGCAGAACAAAGTGAAATGTAACGGAGTATCATAGAGTAATAGTAAGTATAATAAAGTAGAATTGCTTGTAATAGTGTAGAACAGAGTATACTAGAGTAATAATGAGTAGAAATAGAGTAGAGCAGGATGGAATGAACTGTTATAGAGTATTATGGAGTAATAGTAAGTATAATGTAATAAAGTAGAATGTAGTGTAATGCAGTAGAACAGAGTATTCTAGAGTAGTATGATAGAGTAGAACAAAGTATAATAAAGTACAGTAGAACAAAGCCTAATGGCGTAGAGCAGAACAGAATGAACTGTAATCATAGAGTAATAGTCAGTATAATAAAATAAAACTGAGTGTAATACAATAGCATAGCGTATACAGTTTTAGTCACTCACTAAGTAATAGTGAGTATAATCGAGTAGAACAGAGTATAATAAAGTACAGTAGAACAAAGTATAATGTATTAGGACAGAGTAGAATGGAAAAGGGTAAAGTATTATAGAGTTGTAGTAAATATACCAATGTGTGAACTGAGTAGAACAGAAATTAATACAGCAGAGCAGATTATAGTAAACTAATAGTGAGTAGAACAGTGTGATGGAGTACAGTAGAACAAATATAATACATTAGAATAGATATGTGAATTTGAATTTATATCAGAGTAGAGCAGAATTAAGTGAACTATAATAGAGTCTTATAGAGCAATACCAAGTAGAAGAAAGCAATAAAGGAGTGTAAAAAAGTAGGGAAGAATAATAGAGTAATATAGTGAGTATAATAGAGTGGACCAGAGTATAATAGAATAATAGAGTGAGTATAATAGAGTGTACCAGAGTATAATAGAGTAATAGAGTGAGAATAATAGAGTGGAACAGAGTATAATAGAGTGAGTATAATAGAGTGTACCAGAGTATAATAGAGTAATAGAGTGAGTATAATAGAGTGGAACAGAGTATAATACAGTAACTGAGTGAGTATAATAGAGTGGACCAGAGTATAATAGAGTAATAGAGTGAGTATAATAGAGTGGACCAGAGTATAATAGAGTAATAGAGTGAGTATAATAGAGTGGAACAGAGTATAATACAGTAACTGAGTGAGTATAATAGAGTGGAACAGAGTATAATAGAGTGAGTATAATAGAGTGTACCAGAGTATAATAGAGTAATAGAGTGAGTATAATAGAGTGGAACAGAGTATAATACAGTAACTGAGTGAGTATAATAGAGTGGACCAGAGTATAATAGAGTAATAGAGTGAGTATAATAGAGTGGACCAGAGTATAATATAGTAACTGAGTGAGTATAATAGAGTGGACCAGAGTATAATAGAGTAATAGAGTGAGTATAATAGAGTGGACCAGAGTATAATATAGTAACTGAGTGAGTATAATAGAGTGGACCAGAGTATAATAGAGTAATAGAGTGAGTATAATAGAGTGGACCAGAGTATAATATAGTACACTGAAACAAAGGTTAATGCATTAGAGCAGAGCTTACTAGAGTAGAGTAGAACAGCAGAGCGAATATGAACAGCCTGAATATACCTTAGTATAGAATTGAGTTGAACTGAATAATAATTGAATATGTAAGGAGAATAGAGTAGAGTGGAGTGTGTGAAGGAGAAGAATAGAGGAGAATATGTACAGGAGCGAATAGAGTAGAATAGGTGTGTGTGTTGTGTTGGAGAGGAGACAGCACACAATTCTCAGTAACATAATTTGTATATAAAACAGTGAAATAAATCTGTATTCAAAGTGTGTGTGTGTGTGTGTGTGTGTGTGTGTGTGTGTGTGTGTGTGTGAGAGAGAGAGAGAGAGAAACTGCCCAGGAGGTAAAACCAAACCTGCTGTCGTTACTGAACACCTGGTGTGTTCTCTCGCTCAACCGGTGTTATGCAAACGCCCCTAAACCATCCTGTTCCCACACACACACACACACACACACACACACACACACACACACACACACACACACACACACACACACACACACGGGTCATCATCCACTGATCTTGTGCAAGGGAAAAAGGACACTGTTGGAGACACACACAGATGTCCTAATCAGCTGATCGTGTGCAGTGGAAAAAGGACAGTATTACACACACACACACACACACACACACACACACACACACACACATATGCGCCTGCCCTTAAGAGGAGCTCAAATGAAATGGTGGCTCCTAACTTGTTCACCTTTTAAGGGGAGGGGAAATGTGTGCCATGATTAATGTGTGTGTGTCTGACATGTTAACACACAAGTGTGTGTGTGTGTGTGTGTGTATTCCCTTTTTGTTGTTTTTTAATGTGTACAGAATGAGTATCTATGTGTCCGTCGTTAGAGAGTGCTGTCCTGTGTTCCCGAAAGCGTTGTCCATCATGTCGTATGCAAACTGATCCCACCTCCTTTAAAGGTCCCATATTTTACTATTTTGTGACCACCTTAACACGGGACTCAGAGCTAACCCAAAGTGTGTGTGTGGGGGGGGGGGGGCTTTTCTTATATGAGGTCACAATAGGAGGAAAATCTGATTGTACATAAATGGAGAAAAAGGACAAAATGTAGACAGACAGGAGACAGATCTGAAAGTCTAAAAAAAAAAAAAAAAGATTGAAAGGGGAATTTTTGCGTAAGAGCTGCCCTTTAAAGAGTGCAGAGGAAGAAACTGAGTGAAAGTGTGAATGACTATGGTTGCTTCATTTGACCTGATGTTAAGGGAACTGTGCCGTGTGTGTTTAGTGTGTTTTGTGGCAATACTCGGCCTAGAATAGCCAAGGCTGCTCAGATGACCTTCGGTCAGGTTATTATGTGAACAAAGTACAATTCTGGCTCTTGAACACAACGTCCATTGTATTCCACAAAATCAGCAGCTTGTTCAGGACTGAGAATCATGTGCACATGCACTCAGTGTCCACTTTATTAGGAACATACATACGTTTATCTAATCATCCAGTCAGGAGTGCGCAGCGCTGAGGTATGACCTCATAATTTCTAATTTCCGTCTTGGTGCATTTCTTCTCATCATGGATGACGGCTCATCAGAGTCCTCTGTCCGTCATGCGTCTCCCTGAGGATCCCCCTGATTCTGATGTTTTGACATGTAGCTCTTTACCTCCATTTGTGTGCTGGTGCTGCGCGATTGGCTGATTGGATAATTGCTTTACTATTAATATGTGGCGTATGACATCATCCTGTTCCTTTGGATGGAACAAGTCTTTCTCCCTCAATCGCTCGCTCTCTCTCTCAGTCGCGCTCTCCCTCCTCCTACTCTGCTGTGCGGTTCCTCCTGCGTGATTTTGATTCTGTTACATAATCAGCATTAGCGTGACAGAAAATAGATTCTCTCTGTCTCTTTCTTGCACTCCCTTGTTTCTCTCTTAACCCCGCCTTTCGCTTCAGGCTGCGCACCACAAAAACTCTCTCTGGGGGGGATTTAATTTGCGGTGGATTGATTTCCCATGATTCCATTTTGTCTCAGTTGGAGGTCACAGGGTTAAAGACACTGTAGGGATTATAAACGAGGGGACGGCAGTCGCTCCGCTTTACTTTACCTCAACGCCGAGGCTATTTTTGACTCGGACCTTTACCGCCATTGTCCGAGAAACGCTATGAAGGACAAAATCCATCGAGTTAGATTTATAGCGTGCGGCTTTTTCAGCGCCTGACTCATTAACCTGACCGCCCTTGCTCTCTACGTCGTGGTTTCCTCCAGCGCCGGGAACGACACGATAAATTCCCGCTGCGATAAGAGCCGAACCTCGTTAAAGCGGCTCTGAGCTCTGCGGCACAACGCTAGCTAATAATTCTCATTTTGAGTTCTGAAAAAACACTTTTTTTAATTTTTTTTTTTTATTCACTCAGTTCTACTCTAGTTGGTTTCTGTGAAAAAACAAAATCAGCATAATATTCTATGCCAATTACTCATGACGCACTACTTATGGTCAGACTTTTCTTTAGCTCCCCAATCGTAACTTTTAGTTCCTGTATAATATTTGACATATAAAAATAAAAGACAAAACTTAAAACACTTTATTACACGTGTATGGAAACAATGCAAAGAAATATGAAGCTTGAAACAGAGGAGCACAGATGCTAGCTAGCACAGATGCTCGTTGACGCTAGCTTGCTTGTTACAACTTAACTGAAAAGGAGGCCAGGATGAAGCCGAGCTCGTTAACACGTGAATAGCTTTGATTAGCTTTGCTGCTTGTCCAGACGTTAATCAGTCGCTACACATGTCGCTATGCATGTAGTCAGCTTGTGATGTCACTAAACACTATAGACCAGATAAAATAACATTCAAGCCGTTACATCATCAAAAATCACACAATCGTACAAGTGGAACGCTAACTTATTTACTCATTACACATTAAAGTCTGTTTGGAAATAATAATGATGGCAGACGACAGAGACAACAATGTAGCTTTGTGTTTAATTTAAGTTGAAGTTAAATGTTAAACTCTTGTATTTGAAGTTATTTTGTATTGTTTAAATGCTGCGCTTGTTTTTTTACGTGAGAAAAAAGTTATAAGTAACAGGTTACATTTAATTACTCATTAGACTTTTTTTAAAGGTTTAAAATGGTAACAAAATAACGTAAAGAATCACAATTTTAATCGACTCGCCATTGAGGTGTCGCGATCATATCATATATCGGGAGGCGACTGGCGATTCCCGTCCCTGTTATCTACAGTCGCTGACTTTACATGTTAACTGATGACATCAGGCTATTTTCAAATTTGCATACTCGGTTCCATTCATGGTTCCTGCTCTAATGATTAAAACGAGATGTAAAGCGAGTGTGTAACGACTCAGATAAGTGGTTTGTCAATATAGTGCTAATATTAGCCTGTTAGCTCAAGTATGAAACTAAAGAAACGTGAGACATTAAAAACTTTCTGGATTATCATGTTTATATACACACACACACACACACACACACACACACACGCAGAAAGAGCTCCTCATTCAGAGCTCCTGGAGTGTGTTGTAAAGAGTTTCTAGTCCTGAGATCACAGGGAGGATTTGTTCCCCCAACACACACACACACACACACACACACACACACACACACACAGGAAGTAGTTCTGAGGTTTCGCTAAGAGGCCTCCATCCAATCAGAGCTCAGCTCTTGTTGCTATGTGAGTTCTCAGTCTGCCCCGAGTCTGTGTTTGAGAGCGGAAAGTTTAGGGAGGTAACGAGTAGACTGAGGGCGGATTTGTTACAAAACCACACACACACACACACACACGCACATACACTGCAGAATTTCAAAGTTTAGAAGACAACACTTACAACTTTATAAACTGATACAGAGTGACTACACACACCCACACTCAGACACATACACACACACTCAGACACACACACACCCAGACACATACTGAGCTCATTAACTTCAGGGTTTTGTTCTGTTTTCTCTCAGTTAGTGAAGAACAAGGGAAGAGATAAAGGGAGCAAAGAAAAACAAGCAGAGCTGGACTGCTGGACTTTAGTTAAAGAGAGTAACTGTAGTAGGTAAGGTCACATGGAGACACAGATAACATATGAACATATAACATATATAACATATATATAATATATAACAGATATTCATATGACCGGATGAATAGAATAATATCAAATAATGGACAGATGGATATCTAAAGTACGACAAAAGAGGGAGAGAGAACAGTAAACTGATAGATTGATTTGAAAATAGATTGATCAATGTGGTGAATGGGTGAAGAGGCGGATAGGTGGAACAAATTTCGGCTGGATGGATGGACAGACCGATATATAAATGGGACAGATGGATATAGTGGTGATTGGATGGACAAAAGAAACGGAAAGATCGACAGTTTAAAGCTGAGAGAGAGAGAGAGACAGAGAGAGATGACCTGGATACACTTCTATAATTACAACCTGAACCAGGGTGTGACCATGAACTGAACTGAACACACTCAAGATGCACAAAGACGTGTGTGTGTGTGTGTGTGTGTGTGTGTGTGTGTGTGTGTGTGTGTGAGACAGAAAGAGAGTAAGGAGACTTTGTTCATGTTGAGTAAATAGAGAAACACAAAGAGGGCATTACACTGATGTACACAGAGCTTGCACTGTTCAAAGTCTCTCGCTCACACACACACACACACACACACACACACACACACTGCTGTCTGTTAAGCAAATTAGTGGAGCTGAGCACTAAAACCCTTCCATCTATCTGTCTGTTTGTCTGCTCATCTAACCGTCTAGTAGTCTATCCATGCAGCAGCGTTCCACGTCATGCTGAGTTTCCTATAACGGCACGTCCCCAAGGCTTTCACTCCTCTTAATCATTTTCCAGTTGTCTACAAATGACAGAAAATTCTGATCTGCTTATAGTTAAACATGTCCTATGTCCCGAAATGTCATTCCTGTTGTCACTGACGTTACAGCAGCTTTAAACACTTGTTCCCTCACCAAGGTAACAGAAATGACTTGACAGGTCAGCTTGACTGAGAAACCACAATGAAGCATGAACTCTGTTGTCTTGAAGATTTCCTGGCTCTCCTTTTGACTGTTACAAAGCTCTTACACTGGAGACTCCTTCCTTAAAAATTTAAAGTTTGATGTCTACTTGTGTCTCCTTAAAATGCGGAGCATAAACACTTGGTAAAATGGTTTATAGAAAACAGAATCAATTCAATATAGTGTTACAAGCTGAGAAGTACAGCAGTTTGATGTGGAACACGCGCGCGCGCGCGCACACACATCCTCATTGTCCTTGGCAATGGCAGCATTACATCATCACGTCCTCTGTGTGCTCTTGTACTCTAATGGTAAACGTCAGGACGCCCCGCCCTCCTCGGCAGCGACTGGTTGACATTTATGCCACAACCGATGAAGGCTTTGAACGCGTTTGAACAAAGGGCAAAGGTCATATGGAGGTTGTGTTTGGGAGACACGTAGGACTGCAGCATCCTTGTCTACATTAAAGCGTGCACTTGAATGAGCTTTCACCATATAACTACTTCCCGTTTATTACCCCCCCCCCCCCCCCCCCCAGTTTGATGGACAAACCGGTGGCGGGGAGTAAACAATTGTGCACGGTGTACTTGTGTGCGCTGCATCGTGATGGTGTTGGAGGAGGGAGGAAAAAAAAGGAGCACTGCAGTACTGCTGCTCTGCTTTCCGTCGAGAGAGGGATGACATCATACTGACAAATCCACAGCAGTTATCCGAGGACACGACGTCTCCTCTCTCTCAATTAATTTCTTCTTTATCTCTCATTCTCAAGACAGTTAAAAGGAACTTTTATTCATCTTTACAGGTGACTGCACAGAATCCTGCAGTGTTGGTCGTGTTTCTTCCCCCAAAACAAACTGTACAGTATGTGAGCTCTGTAAATTTTGAATCATTTGATTCATCATTCGACTTAACTGAAACAAAGTTAAATTAAATTCTGTAGTTTGATTTGATTGTTCTCAATTTAACTGCAAGCCAGAGTTTTATGTTTATTGTGATTCATTTAAATTCAGTACCATGATTCGGCTCAGCGACTTTTAATTTAGAATATTTCAGTTCAATTCAATGTCAAAGCAAGTTGAAGATGACTTGCTTTGATTCAGTAGCACTAAATGATTAATTACAGACCAAAAGTTTGGACACACCTTCACATTCAAAGAATTTGAATTTGTATTATGGCAAGAACAAAGCAGCTAAGTGAAGAAAAACGAGCGGCCATAATTACTTTAAGAAGGTCAGTCAGTCCGAAAAATTGGGAGAACTTTTAAAGTGTCCCCAAGTGCAGTCACAAAAACCATCAAGCGCTACAAAGAAACCGGCTGACATGCGGACCGGCCCAGGAAAGGAAGACCGAGAGTCGCCTCTGCTGCGGAGGATAAGTTCATCCGAGTCACCGGCCTCAGAAATCGCAGGTTAACAGCAGCTCAGATCAGAGAGCAGGTCAATGCCACACAGAGTTCTAGCAGCAGACACATCTCTAGAACAACTGTTAAGAGGAGACTGTGTGAATCAGGCCTTCATGCTAGAATATCTGCTAGGAAACCACTGCTAAGGACAGACAACAAGCAGAAGAGACGCGTTTGGGTTAAAGAACACAATAAAGAACACAATAAAGAAAACTCGCTGAATGAGAATGGGTGCTGTATTTATTTAGACATTTTGAAATTAGGCTTTTATAATTTAAGAACGATTGGTTAATAGATCATTCCATAATACAATATTGAGATTCTATACCTTTGGTCATATATTTTATTTAACTCTTAAGTTTAGCAAATTTAGAATGGTTCACCTTTAATTCAACTTTTTCGACTTGTTTTTCTTTTTGTTTAAATACAACTAGTAAAATATAGCTGATTAGCATGAATGCTGAGTATCCTGAATTCTAAAAAAAACTGTTTTAGAATCAGTGTGGCGATACATTAACTCCCACACAAATGTTTTTTTATTATTATTATTATTTCCACACACACTTTTTTTTTCTTGTCTGTAGCAGACATTCTGATTCTTTAGGCTAACAAGCTTAGTGAAACTAGCCAACATTTAATGATTAGCATGAATAAAATCTATGAACAACTAGCTATAAGATGATGCTCGTGTTAGCTAGCTAATGCTAACAGTAATATATATATATTTTTTGCTTTAATATGAGCAAATAAAAAAGTCTTCTCTTTGTTTTAGAAGAAAATTAGCTGTCAGCATTCTCAGACTTCTTAGCTGCAACTGTTTCATCGGAGGACATTCTGTCAGCACATTGAGGGATGTGATGTACCTTATGTCACTGTGAACTTCACAACCTGCTATGTGTTGACAATTGCACGTGCACACGCGCACACACACTGAGGTTTTTGCCACACTTGTTCCGGCCTTGCGAGGCTCTCTAAACAAATCTGGACTCTGGTTACATCACTGCAGAGTTTGCATTCTGATTTGACTAGCAATCTGGGAATATTAGTCAGGTGCTAAAGAGCACTGTGTGAAAGAGAGAAGTTAATCAGCAGGACATAAATCCAACTTGTACACCCAAATGCATTCGATCATCTGGACCTTAAGAAGCAACATTGAATGCTGAGTAAAACTGGCTAGTGAGTGAATGCTAAAAGTAAGCAAACGAGCATGTAAAACCTGGCTACCACAAAGACTGAGTAAAACGGACTAGCATGAATAACTAGCATAAATAAATGCAGCTATGAAACTCCCATGACGAACTGGCAAGAATAAAAAATATTATATGATATTAACATGAAATGTTATATTTGAAAGATATTATGGGTTTTTTTTTTTTTGTTTTGTTTTTTTTTTTTTGGTTGGTTGTTTTTTACTAACAGACACATTTAGCAATACTCTGTTAGCTAGCAATTTTAGCCAAATATCTAAATGAGAAACTGTGGTTCACTGCTTAGATTCATATGTCTGTATTCTGAGTAATAGGATTTAATTGAATTTTCACTAACATAGACACTTTTCCCCCTCACAAAACAAGAAAGAAACCTATGATCAGACATAAGCTGCTAAATGAGCTGTTCAGGTAATTAAAGTCATAACTGCACTGTTGTTGAGAAATACGCATACTAAGCACAGTCTGGCTTGTGATCTAGCTAGTTAGCATAGACTGTTATACGACATGTATATATCAAATTTGGCCAATATATAAACACAATGAGCGCAAAAATAGCACAGAATAATCAGAAACATGAACATTTACCTCAGATGTGGTGTTAGATTGCTTGGAAAATGCTGAGGTTACACTTTAATTACACTAAAACGTTAGCATGGCTTTAAATAGCGGTGCAGTGTGTGGGAGCTAAACAAGGCAAATGAGCACCTCAGTCATCTCCATCGTCTCCTCAAACTATTTTTGCGACACTATTTACACACACACTAACTATGGGCCATAGTGTGTGTGTGTGTGTGTGTGTGTGTGTGTGTGTGTCGTGCTAGCACTTATATTTGCTATCTGAAACAAGCTGAGTATTGTTGGAAATTGTGTGTAAATATTGTGTACATTTAGATTTTTGTTTGTATGTTTGTTTCAGGAAGATGTATATTATCTCTTATTTTCTATTTGGCTAGATAGTATCGTAGTATAACCTGAAATTGCTTTTGATCTCTTTTTTGGCTAATTTTATACAAGATACTAATGGAAACATCTCTTCCATTGTGTGTGTGTGTGTGTGTGTGTGTGTGTGTGTGTGTGTGTGTGAGAGAGAGAGAGAGAGTGCAGAGGTACTTGTGGTTGTCAAAGACTGACTATAGAAGCCACCTTATCACACTCCACCACACACGTCTATAGGTTCTGCACCTACGTTATGTGCAAGCTTATGGTAAGCCGTGAGTGTGTGGCTGTTTAAATTTATTTCGAGAGCCTGTAGTGAGCAGTTTTACTGTGTAGGAGTTGCCTGTAATTTTGTGCAACAGCGCTAGTTCAGCATGTGACTGAGCGCAATCTTTCTCACACACACATACACACGGATCACAGACTATTGTGTAATGTATTCTATAACACAATCAGCACAAAAACACATCGATCATTAATTATTTTTCTCAGTTTGCAGTTTACCTGGAATCTATCAAGCATGTGCACACACGCGCACACACACGCGCGTACACACACACACACACACACACGCACACATACGCAGAGGCAAAACAAAATGTTCTGATGTGATTTGTAAACTTGCTCCTAAGCCAAAGGAACAGTATGGTTTGTTGTAACTGGAATTGGGTGCACACACACTCTAGAGGTTAAGAGCGAGGATGAGCTCCTCAGGATGGAGGTAGGAGGACACACATTGGCAGGAACAGAGTCTCCTCTGGCCAACACCAGGAGCAAGGAGTTATTTTTACATCAGAGAGACAGAGATCCCTGGTTTCTGTTGAATGTATAGAGAATGCAAGGGATTGTGGTGTTACTGTACACAGACAGACAGACACACATACACACACAAAACTTAATTTGACCCCCTCTTTTTTTTTTTTTTTGGATTTTTGGATTTTTCCCCGATTTTCTCCCTAATTTAGTCGTCTCCAATTCCTCCCCGTCACTAGGGGGCTCCCACATTAAGGCTACTACTACCACTCAGCCGGGAGGGCCGAAGACTATCACGTGTTTCCTCCGAACCACGTGACGCCAGCCGACCGCATCTTTTCGAACTGCTCACTCGCGCACCGTTGGGGGCGGCGTAACGCACTCGGAGGACAGCGCTATCTGCTCCCTCCGTTGGGCGAGCTCACAGACGGCCCCCCTCCGGCTGCGAGAGGTTACAGCACCACCCGGGATTCGAACTAGCAATCTCCGGATGATAGGGCGAGCGCTTTTACCACTACGCCACTCGGAGGCCTGACTCCCTCTTTTGTTCTTTAAGGTGCCTCACTGCCTTCAGACATTTGATTGGCTGTATTCACATGCTCTCACTAAGCATAGGAAGTGTTTCAGTCCATCAACGCAAAATCACGTAGAAATGTCACAACTGTGTAGCGTAACTTCTAGTGTTATTACCCCATCTAAGAGGGCCGCTCAAGTCAAACAGCGACTTGTGATTACATTTCTGGTGAATGAAGGTGTAAAAGCAGCTGACATTTATAGAAGACTTCAGGCACAGTACAGTGATGAGACTCTTAATAAAACATTTGAATGGTGCAAACATTTTAAAGTGGTCATGAATGGCGATCTTGTGGTCACTTCATCAATCATTCACTAGCACCACTTACACATTGCAGGTACAGTCCACATCCCTGTACAGTCCTCACCTCGGTCCAAGCCATTTCGCCATTTTTGCGCTGTTAAAGGAGTTCCTAAAGAGAGGCCAGCAATTCAGATGTGAAGCAAGCAGTCCAGTCGTAGCTCCTTGATGGTGTCGAAGCATATAAAGGGAGTTTATATGTAAAACTGTGTTCTGTCCTCTATACTGCAAAAATAAAAAAGTCCCGCTTTGACCTGATCACCGTGTTAGTTTGTGAGATTCTGTACCTAGAAAATATTCAGATGAGACTGATTAGATGCACTTTAAATTCTTACACAGTTGACCAGGTCATTCTCTTGATAAATGCTCCCTTATCTTTACCACTGATTAGAGTTACTGAGATTCTGCTGATTTTAATGTTTGAAAATCTCGAATATGCAGTGAATGTCCCAGAAAACCCAACTCTACTGCACTTTAAAATAGCGTATGCACTAATGGTGCTGCCCTGTTTAGGCGCTCGTGTTTTTTTCGCCCACTTTATCTCCAGATTTCCCTTCAGGTCTCCTTTTTACTGTTGCCATCTCTTCAAGTCTAGTCTCTGAACATAACCAAATAAACAGAACAACTATTTCTGTTTCCTCTAAACCATAAGCACTAGTAGCTTCATGGTGTAATATTTATATAATACACTTGTGTGTTCGTTTTCTTAATCAAACTAAGACGGTCGCTATGCACCATTACCGCCACACATCCAGCATGAATATACGGTTATACTCTGTTAGTCACTTAATGACGGTGAAGTACAATTAATTCAAATGAGTTGACATTATGCACTTAACCACAACCAATTATGAACTTGCATGTTACTCTTATGCATTATTATTATTATTATTATTATTATTATTATTATTATTATTAAGTTCTATTCAAAATTCGGAATGATCAGAATTGATCATATTGTGTGAAATAACTTGTAGACTTCAGGAAAGGGAGCAGGACCTTAGCAAATTGAGGACAGGAGCAGGAACTTCAGCACTAGAGCTTTGAAACACCAGTGGTCAGAACTTCTAAACTTATAAAGTAGCAGGACCTTATTGTCCTCAGTGCTGGAGCAAGACCGTAGTAACATCAGGACTGGATCGGGAGCTTGGAAATTTCTGGAAAGAATAAGAATCTTTAAAACTTTGGGACAATAAGCAGGAGCGTGTAGGACTAGAAATGTAAGCATGTACAAGTTTGTAGGTCTCGAGTAGAAACTTGCCCATGTGTTTTATTATTTTGATGAAAAGTCGAGAACTGGAGGAAAGAATTGATGGAGGTGAGATGGTGAAATGCCGAGGTAAGAATAAGGTGAAAGGAGATGAGAAATAAACGAATGTTTTCTTTTAGTCAACGTGATGGAATCTACAGTAATGAGAAACAACCCATGTTGAAATCACACTGTCGATTTCAGAGAGGGAGCGTGAGATTGTGTCAGCATGAGGGTCCCTTCAGCACCATGCAAATGAGGTTTTGTTGAGTGTCTTGCCTGGTTAATCTGTCAGGATTTGTTTGGTGAACACAGCATGGAGAAGTGAGAGAGAGAGAGAGAGAGCGATGGAGGGAGGGAGGGATTTAGGAGCACTGCTGTGCTTTTGTGTTTTGTGCGTCTCACCCAGAAATCGTTACCTTTCACCCAGATGAGTGAGAAACGGAGGAGGAGGTGTACTGGTCTCTCTCCCTCTCTCTGTCAAGATTTAAGATTCAAAGGTGCTTTATTGGCATAACAACTATCTACACTTGTTTTGCTGAAGCTTAGAGATGAGGCACAAGAAAATAACTGGAGTCTATATGAGTAAATCGAATAACTCTGTCTCTCTCTGTCTGTCTTGCTCACGTGAATTCAGTATTCCTGGCCACTTGTTTTTCTCTGTTCTTCGTCTTCACCTCAATACAAGGCTCACAGCTCCTCCTCTCTTTTTTTTTTTCTTTCTGTGGGAGGAGTTTCCCTGTAAGAAGGTTCAGGACTGTCTTGTTGGAGACACACACACACACACTCCTTCTTGCACAAAGCACCCACACAACTCACAGTGACAGCAAGAGCATGCAAAACAAAGTACAGCGCGCACACACACACACACACACACTTGTTCTGTCTTTGTAAGGACATCTTTGTGCTTTAGTGTGGTACTGTAGTCACTCCAATATTACAATGTTACACCGAGATATTATTAGTATAGAATTAAGAAGAATTGGGACAAATATGAGACACAAACTAACACAGAGAAAAAGATAAAAAATCTGATTTGTCCCCCAAACTTCATTCCAAAACCACAGAACCTCAAACACTAACCGCATCTCTTACTGCGGCATATATTTAATATATGTGTTAAATAAGCATCAAATATGTTATTATTTTCTTCAAATAATGAACCCTAGACCTCTGTAAACATTCTCTCAGCACAAAAACAAACAGCCCAGTAAAGCTATTTTAGCTCAGGGGAGGCGGAGCTAAGAGTTCAGCACAGTTCACACCAGCTGCCAATCATGTGAGGTAAGACGTGGGGCGGAGTCAGGCCACGTGCACGCCAAGTCTCGTCCAGAGCGAACAGCTGACGGAGGTCTCGCGTGACCGGAGTGAACAAAGGCACGGAGAAAAACAAATAACGCTGTTCAGTCTGATGAGTTTGTTTTACTTCCATCTAAGTTTGTTTATTAGACACGTCCTATGAAAATTATTTCGAAATGTAAATCATTTTCCTTTTTTATTAATAAAGCAAAGTTTAAGTGTCATATTCTCTCACAAAACTTTGAAACACTACAGAAAGAGAGTAGGACCTATTCATAGCACACTTTGGGACAAAGTTTGTGTGTGTGTGTGTGTGTGTGTGTGTGTGTGTGTGTTTGTGTGTTTACAGTAAATTGGTTATTTCTTTGTTCATTGATTATAGGTTTAATGTTATATCGGTATGTTTTTCAAGGTTCATTGGTTAACACAATATTTTTAGGGGTTTGGGGATAGCGGTTTAGTGTGCTGAGGTAAATATTAAGGGTTTAGGGATTTTTTTTAGGCTTTAGGAATATGGTTTAAGGTACTGAGGTAAATGTTAAGGTTGTTTTTAAGGGTTTAATCTACTGAGGTTACAATTAAAGGTTAATGTTTTTAAGGGTTTAGTGTACTGAGGTAAAAGTTAAAGGTTAAGGTTGTTTCCAAAGGTTTAGAGGATGAGGTTTAGTTTACTGAGGTAAAAGTTAAAGGTTAAGGTTGGTTCCAAAGGTTTAGAGGATGAGGTTTAGTTTACTGAGGTAAAAGTTAAAGGTTAAGGTTGGTTTTAATGGTTTACAGCATGGGTTTTAGTGTCCTGAGGTTAATGTTGAGGATTAAAGTTGTTTTTAAGGTTTACGGGATAAGGTTTAAGGTACTGGGGTAAATGTCAAATGTCAAAACATCAAAGCTTTTGAAGTAGTTTTAGAACATTAGGGGGGAAATGTGAAAGTATACAGAGTGATGAAGTAACATGCATGATTCAAAGCCGACTCTATGTCCTGTACACTTTAGGAAACATCATTCACCTCTCTGAACTTTCCGCTCCTGACTGTGCCTGAGAATAAAGTCAGATATTGACAGAGAGCAGGTGAACAGAGGCGTGCGATCGGGAATCTGCTTCATAAATCAGATAAACGCACTGAAATGTGAAGCTCGTCAGTTTCCACCTGTGACACAAGCCTTATCTTCTTTTAAAGCTCCAGATGCGATGTGGGCCGATGGTGGGTTATTATTGCTTTTATTTTTTTATCGTCGCTGTCGTCATGGCTTTGTCTGAGAGCCGAACCATAATGAGGATAAAGGAACAAAAGGAAACACAGAAAGCCGTAAGAACTAGATGGCGTCATCATATATGACATATTTACATTTCTTAAATATGACTTTAAAATATGATCTTTGAAGAATGTTTTTGGTAAATATTGTTTTAATACAGTATTTCCCAAGCAGTCATGCTTTGAGAATGAAACCTTTATGGAGTTTGTTTTCTCCCCAGAACTGAGATCAGATTTCACTTTTTTCCCCTGATTAATGTTATTGTATTATTGTAAAGGGAGCTTTCAGAATATAGCTCCAAAAGAGATATTTTAGTGTTTTGTTTACGAATGAGCCTGAAATCCACACGCCAGTGAAAATGTATTGGATAGAATTAGCATCAATTATGCATACTATCACACTCGTACTGTACAGACTTTGTTTTTGCACATAATGGCGCTTTGCTTTAATATCTCGGTGAAGTATGAGGTCACTGTTGCCCCCTGGTGGTAGGGTTTGGTTCTTGTTTCCTGGAAAAGACTCAGCGATCACAAAATAGGTCAGTTCACACATATACACACACAATGCCCTGCTTTCATAGCAAACACACTGTGTTACCCTTGTGCGTTAGTGTTTCTTTTTTTTTTGGTGTGTGTACATCTTCAAAAGCTGGCAGGTTCAACCACACACACGTTGACCTTGTTGTGTTTCTTTAAGAAGTAAAATAAATCTGTTCTTAATATATATATATATATTTAACAGGATGACTTCTAATGTAACGCCCTGCCCTTGAAATGTAGGCCACGCCTCCTACTCAAATCCTAATTCTGTTTGAAGATGCATGCCTATATGTGTATATAAGTGTGTGATGCTAAATTATAGGTTAGCTAGGTTAGCTAACACCAGAAGTAAGACCAGTGTCCCTTTCAGACATTTATGTTGTTATTAAAAGAAAGATGAGTTTTGTCCATCGCAGAGCAAAGGTGTGTGCGTGTGTGTGTGTGTGTGTGTGTGTGTGTCGTGTGTTTCAATCTTGCATGCAATTCTGTGGTTTTGCTGGAGTTTATTTTAGTCGGGCGGTGACTGTGGACGCCCGTGATGACCAGCTGACAGGCGACGTCTAAAATTAACACCAGTATGGTGGAAACTGGAAAAGTGGACATGTTCATGTGTGCCAGCTCTCTCTCTCTCTCTCTCTCTCTCTCTCTGTCTGTATGTGAGTGTGTGTGTGTGTGTGTGTGTGTGTGAGAGAGACTGGGGTGAGGTGCCAAAAACATCTCCAAAATAGATTGTTTTATAACATACAGTAAATCATATCCTAAAAACACATCTTTCATCACTGAAACATAGAAGAAATTAAATTAAGGTAGTAAAATTTTATATACATGAAATACATTTTTTAATACTTTTCAGTCTTTTAGACAGGATTCTTCTTTCAGAAGTCCCAGGACAACCGGCTCATAACTCTGTTCCTGTTTTCTTTGAACTGAACTATAATCCTGGTAAAGGTCCCATATGTTACTGTTTATTTCACAAGTTAACACACATCTCAAAACATTAATGCTTCAGCTCAGATGATGTGTTTTTATACCTCAAACTCCTTTTATTTCACTCCTTTTCCAAGTGCGTCATTTTGGCGCCTATGTAAATGGGCGACTGCCGAGCCACGCCCCTCCAGAGATCAGAGCAGCAACCTGGGGGAGGGGATTTTCTTCTTATGTCACATTAAGGGGGAAATCTGTGTGGTTTGTTTAAACTTCCACCGATACTAAAATGGAAAAAGGGAAGAAAAAAACAAAACAGGGAATGATTTTTCTGGTGTTTGTTTGTGCATGTACACTGGAGACCCACCTACACGTCTACACATGACAACAAGGGGGAATTCTGCATCATGGGTCTCCTTTAGACAGGGGGATTTCAAGATTCCTAGTTACTTGACTCTGGGACAGTTCAGCTTCAGACTGACCACGAGACTGATCTCTTTAACAACCAGACATTTCTGTGCGGAATGAGCGATCCTCTCATCATGCCTCATTACACCAAAAGCCGCATGTTATTTTATTAATCAGTGATGTCATTAGAGCTGTGAGAGTTTAGTTCTGCAGTTTAATTGAGTTTTTTGTTGGTTGATTTGATTAATTGAATCGATGGGTCAGTTTGTGCTTCAGAATGGATTCATGCTTTTTAAATCATTAAGATAAACTTATATAAAGTTAAATGGTCTAAAATTGACAAACTACTTAAAGAATATCCCAAAGCTTTTGTAGGAAATACAGACTCCAGCCATTTTCCACAAATACTCGCATTTTGAGAGATTATCGTTTCTTCTTTTTGCAATACCAGCGTACCTCCTCCAACACTTTTTGAAATATCCTTTTGATTGTATATTAACTACACGGTTTGCACTGTTCCTTATGTGGTTACCCCACTTGTTTTACGAATTGTAATGTTTTGTCATTGAAAAAAATTTTTCACATTCCTGCGTGTCACATCAGTGTAATCATAATTCTGCTTAATCGACACCTCAAAACCGACATTGTTCTGTGTAACGCCATGAATGTGGTGTAACCAGTAGCTCGTCGACACGCCATATAAGACAAAACTCTAGTTTAATTATAACGCTGATGAGCTTAGGTTATGTCATCTAATAAGCATGGAGTCATGACCGCATTCCTAAACTCCGCTACACCTCAGGTCAAGTCTGTCCAGTTCTGGATAAAAATCGCTTGGATTCAAATGAGTCATGTCTAATCATTAGTATCACAGAAATTTCCTACATTTGTGATAATGTTTCACAAACAGAAGTTAGGTCAAAATAAATAAATAAATAAATAAGAGTTTTTACGATTTATTTAATTCCTTTTTTTTTATATAAAAATTTTATTTTTCACATTTAAAAATAACTAAAAAATAAAAGTACACTGAAATGGAAGGGAATGATCAAAATTAAAGAATAATGGGAAAAATATATACAATCTTTCATTACGTTAGCAGCGTGCCATTAGTTTAGAATAATTTTTTTAACTAATTGAAATTGCGATAACCTCGATGTGTCAGAAAAGCATATTATATATAACCTAGTTTTTCACAATATCGATATTATACCATCCTTATGTCATTTGTGAGGTCATGTGATCATACACACATTGCATCAGTCCGTGGAGGAACTTCATAATGATGACCACAACTCCATCTGCTGATGACACACACACACACACACACACACACACACACACACACACACACACACTTTGCAAAACATTTTTAAAATAGAAGGAATAAATTAAACTATGGCAGAGAAATGACATCAGAAATCAACAAAGACTATTAATACATATGGAATAAAGCATGTCAGCGTGTGCTGTTGGAGTAAAGTAATCAACATCAGGATGGAGTGATGAAACAGAGTCGAATCGTTCTTCCTAACAGCAGTTTATCAATCATTACAGATTTTAATAGATTTAAACTAGCTGCATAAACTACAGCAAAAACCAGGACTGGGACTCGCGATGTCCGGATGATGGGGCGAGCGCTTTACCACCGCACCCCTTGGGGGCCACCTTCCTGTGTTTTAATCTGTTATTAACACACAACGTTTGACTTGACGATGACAGACCTGATCAAAGTTTAATAAGACGTTATTGTGAATAGTCTCTGCTTCTGTAAATGACATCGTTCATAAAGTTCCGCTAGGAAATTGCAACCCAGATTCTCAGCTCCAGGAGCGTAGCATTAAATAACCAGACAAATTGTGCTTTATGAAGAGCAGAGCGTGAGGAGTGATGAGTGAGGATCATGATGCGGTAACAGACATTATAATCTGAACTGTATTCTCAAAGTTTTATTCATCTTCCTGTTCGACAACGTCGGACGCACAGTATCGTGAAACACACCTGACTGATCGCATCAGATACCCGTCAGCTCATGTGTGTGTATGTGTGTGTGAACTCGGGTGCTCACTGATCTGTCCTACTTTACCACATTCCACACATTTTCTCCTCCTACGTGTATCGAGTACGAGCGCTGAAACAGCCGGAGGAGTGCAAGCGTGTTCACTTACACACAGATGGCAAGATGTTGTCTTCACTGTAACTGTCAAATCAGCTGGGCTGTGGGAGTGTGTGTGTGTGTGTGTGTGTGTGTGTGTCTACTGTATGTGTTTGTGATAGATAAAAGCAGTACATTCTCAGATAGGGATTAAACACTAAATACAGTGTGTGTGTGTGTGTGTGTGTGTGTGTGTGTGTACTGTACATGTATTCAGAGCTGTTTCCTACACACTCGCTAAACCTGTGTTTCCAATGAGTTCCAGACGCGTTTCATGAAACAAAGAGGTTTGTGTTCCAGGAAATAAAGTTCAGGAAACTTTTATGGAAATACAGAGTAACTGTCCGAGGCACAAAGCGACCTGGAACCTTTTAATGAAAATGGAAAATGGTGAATCCTCTCGAGGACGTTGAGAGTTCTGGAACCTTATGAAGAACCACTGACTTGCAGCAGAACCTTTTAAGAAAATAAAATAAGTCTTGTAACTTTTTAGGAAAAGTGAGTCTCGTAACCTTTTGTATTAGAAATACGGAGATCGGGAAGTTTTGAAGTTCTAGAACCTTTTAAGAATATAAAGTTCTGAAATTTTTTTAAGAAGGCCAGACTTCTAGAATCTTTTCATAAAATACAAATAAGAGTTCTGTAACTTTCCTATTAATGAGTTCTGGAACCTTTTTTCAAGAATCACTGACTTATAGAACCTTTTAATAAAAAATAAAGTGTTCTGGAACATTTTCTGGGGAAACACTCGGTTCTAGAACCTTATATATATATATAAAAAGTTCTTAGAAATTTCAAGAATACACAACATCCCAGAACTTTTTGATTAAATCAAAACGTCCGGTACCTTTCTAATAATAATTTTCATTGATAAGAAACTTCTAAGTAAAATTAAAAAACTTTTTCTGAGGAAACATTCTTTTCTCGAACCTTTTCTGAAAGCAAAACCTTTTGAGAAAAGACAGAATTCTAAAACATTTAGTTCTAGAAACTATTGATAAAATAAAGTT
Organism: Clarias fuscus; assembly: GCA_030347435.1. Lineage (NCBI taxonomy): Eukaryota > Metazoa > Chordata > Actinopteri > Siluriformes > Clariidae > Clarias > Clarias fuscus. The sequence goes on along the minus strand of CM059210.1, from coordinate 2,380,717 downwards.
CTGGAAAAGGTTTCAAGAATCTTAAAATGAAAATTTTAAGACAATCTGTGTGTGTGTGTGTGTGTGTGTGTGTGTGTGTGTGTGTGTGTGATGTGATGTTATTTTGCGCCTCTGACTGAACTCTAACGTGCGTGTGTGTGTTTGTTTCCAGAAGCGGCGGAGGAGTTTTTTGAGTACGATGCCGAGGAGTTCCTGGTGTCGCTCACGCTCCTGATCACAGAGGGCCGGACTCCAGAATGTTCTGTGAAAGGTCGAACCGAGGGCCTGCACTGCCCCTCCGCGCAGTCCGGTGGACCGGTCCTCACCAAACACGAATGCAGCGACAAACTGCCTCAGGTGAATATCGCCGGGTTTAAAACACTCTCACGACTCCGTATTGTCCTCTGAGGAAGCATTTAAAGTCTTGTGTTGATTTGTTGTCCGTTGATAGTGTCGTCAGGCGAGGAGGACGAGGTCAGAGGTCATGTTGCTATGGCGAAATCACATCCCTATCATGATCGAAGTGATGCTGCTGCCTGACTGTTGCTATAGCGACGAGGGTCTGGCCACAGACCTGAACGATCCGGCGATTAAACAGGACGCGCTGCTGCTGGAGAGATGGACACTACAGCCTGTCCCGAGACAGTACGTCTCACACGCACATGTTTACACACTCGCTCACAGTGTGAAGCTTTAAACAGCTGACCAGTCAAACAAACCTGTAATTCTGCATATGGGAATATTACACACACACACACACACGTACACAGACATTTATGTTTCACAGAAAGACTACAATCCATCCATTCATACACATACTGTAACCATGAACACGTGCAAACACATGCTTAAACAAACAGTTTGGCCATTTACACACACACACACACACACATTCGACCAACTGTACACACACCAAACCTGTCTGCATACATCCAAACCCTCAGCACTATAATCAACATTCTTATGCATATATAACATTCTGTGTGTAAAGCTCTCTCATATATGTGTGTGTGTGTGTGTGTGTGTGTGTGTGTGTGTGTGTTTCAGGAGTGGGGATCGGTTTATCGAGGAGAAGACTCTGCTGTTGGCCGTACGTTCCTACGTATTTTTCTCTCAGCTGAGTGCCTGGCTCAGCGCCTCTCACGGCATCGTGCCCAGAAACATTCTCTATAGGTAACACACTCTATCTCTCCCCCAAGTGTGTGTTTCCGTTCATGTGTATATTTGTACATCAAATTACAGCCCTTATGTAAGCATGTTTAAAATGTTTGTTTAGTAGATTGAGTGTTATTTTGGTGTCGATAATGATAATGAGTAAATGGTTGTACTGGTGGGACAATCTATTGGACAGTCCCCCATTATTTTATCATTTTATTGTTAAATGCCAAAGTATGTACAGATTGTTAATCACATTGCTACGTTTTGTTAATCCACATGACGTCGCACATGTTGGAGTCTAATGATCGTTTTCATTTCGATCAAACCTCCACTTTTTCCTTTACTTCCTCAGAATAAGTGCAGCCGATGAAGAGCTGATCTGGAATTTCGCCCAGTCGCCCTCGGAGCACTCCTTTCCAGTGCCCAATGTGTCCCACAGCGTAGCGCTCAAGGTGCGGGTTCAGTCGTTGCCCCGCCAGCCCAAATACCCTGTGCTGAAGTGCAGCATCCATTCCGACCTCTCGTTCCTTGGCAAACGTACCCCTGATCCTCCAGAGGGGCCATTAGAAGGTGCATATAGTCGGGGTCAGATTATCAGTGACCCTCCAAACCCCATCAGACTCCAGAGTTCACCTCTTTTATGCAGACCTCTTCGCTCCCCGTTACCCTCGCATGACAGAACCAGCCCCCTGAACCAGCGTAAATGCCCCGAATCGCCCATCCTGCCTGGCAAAGCCGCAAAGCTACTGTTCTCTAGAACCAATGGCGTCTTGGAAAGCTCAGGAAAGACGAATGCGGAATTGCCATCACCGTCTTCGTCACCGACACGCGATTTTAAATCGCTCACAAATCCCACGTTTTTGAACCCCAGCCCGAGTCCTCGTTCTTCCTCGGCTGAAACAAACCCCTTGATCGGTTCGCTGCTCCAGGAGAGGCAGGAAGTGATCGCTCGTATCGCGCAAAGGCTGAATTTCTGTGACCCCACATCACCTCATCTTCTTCCCGACGCTCTATTCACAACTCCCGGGGATGAAGGGCCGTTTAAGAAGACCAAAGATCCTCCCAGCGTCCAAACAAGTGACCGAAACGGGACAAGGAACGGAGAGTGGAGCCAGACTTCTTCCTTTCAGACGCCACTCAGCCCCAGGAGCCGATCTCGAGTGGACCGAAGCGAACCGGAGGAGTCCAGGACTTCACCTAAACCGACGTCCTGTAGGCGGCTTCTGCTGTCCGCCGATTCAAAAGAAGGTTCTATGATCATTGAAGCGGTCCAGGACATTTCCCGGTTGATTCAGGAGCGCCTTCAGTTGTCGCAAGACCTCCTGCATGCCAAATACAAACAATGCCGCGAGTCATCAACACTCGTATCCTCACCCAACCAAAACCAGTCCCAGAACCATAGACAAAATCAGAATCAACACCAGACACAGAACCACAACCACCAGCTTAAAACCAACAGTCATGCTAGCTACGCTAACGGAACTATAAACACAGCCAATGGCGAAACCAGCTCAAACCTTCGAGTTCACACTGAGGCACTTGACAGACGGGCCTTGTCTGAAAACCAGAGCCGGTCTGGTCCCCAGAACAAGGAACCTAGTATCACTAGACCTCAACCCCTATCACAAACCAGCCATGCATACAGTGCCAAAAACGATCCCTGGACTTCTTTCCTCAACAGCCCTAAAAGCTCATACAGCCTGAATGGAGTGGCAGGAGTCAACGATTTCAACCACCTCCAGGACCTTCAGGATCTCCAGGTTGGGAAGGAAAACCAGAGAAGAAGAATAGAAACTCAGATCCAGCCCGATTCAAGCGTACCTGGTCAGGACGAGGACCAAGATCCCTGGTCCTCCCTCTCCAGCACGCCCACCAGCCTTAATGCCCATCACTCCCCGAGCCCAGATTGGACTCTCAACAACACTGCACACACCACCTTGGTGAGTGTTGCTCTGGTGCTACTAACATATCTTGAACATGGTGCCTGATTTTACCTTTAGTGTTTCCTCTAGACGTAATGCCTCCTTGGTGTACAGAGGCCTTTATTTGTATTTATTAAGTTACAAGGTAACATAATGCCACTGCTTTACTAGCTAATCGTCAGGCTACAGACTACTACCTATTACTACTGTAGCTAACTAGCTCGCAGTTCTCAAACAAACTAATTAAACAATTTCTTTTTGGAAAGTTTGCCTTATTACTTTCAGTAGCATTGTTTTCCGTGTATATATTATTTTAATGTAATTATTAAAAAGTCAGTGTTTCCAAAGTGAGCATTTATGGAATAGAATTATGTTGCCAAGTATGTTATTTATAAAAGAAAGCTGAGGTCATTTCATTGTTTTACTCTGCTAGCGACTTACCAGACTAGTTAGTTACAAGCTAATTAGTATGTTAGGCTAGGCTAAGACTGGTAAATGGAATTAAATATTTAAATTGCATAACAAGTCAGTTAATTTATGATAATTGGCAAGCAAACAATTCACATCACATGAAACCAATTTTTTTGCAAGCTGTTTATCATGTTAGCAAACTGATGTCATGTATAAAGAGTTTTCAAAAGAATAAGCGAGAAATAGCCCATAAATAATAATTTCAGGTGCAGTGTTTACTGTTTTTTCACCAGTTATCACCCAATACAACAGTATCACGATACCTAGATGCCGATTTAATTTGTATTACGATTCTGTAAAAATCCCGATTATCTAAAAAAATATTATATAAAAGATATTCTGTTTTATATATTCTGTTACAATTTTAAACACACTTAGCAATTCATTTTCTCATATGACACAGGACGCTGTGCTGCCTGCCAGTGTATGAAAAGTCTAGAGTGCACCACCTGTAGGATTATAGAGGAACTGCAACACTCCAACTGAAATGAAAACATTAAAATAATAATAATAATAATAATAATAATAATAATAATAAATATATATATATATATATATATATATATATATATATATAATTTTAAAAAATGTGATTTAGAGTCAGTGTGGTGATGCATGAATTGCTTGATCACTGCTGTTTAATTAATTTCTATCGATTTGTGGCTACTATGGCATTAATAGTTGTCTCGGATATTATTTTGTAATATACCATCTTGTAAAAGTTCACATATTTGTGGGCAAATGCAGCGTAGCTCTAAACCTAATTCTGCGTATTTTGTGTAACAGCGAAGCCCCGCCCCCTCACAGAAGCCATGCAGTAGTAACTGGAAGAAGCAGAACAGACACTCCATCGATGGTACGGCCACGAGAGCGTTTCACCCCTGCACCGGCCTGCCCCTGCTCTCCAGCCCGGTGAGAACTGGTCTCATGGTAGAGGGGTGGTTTAGTGGGATAAAAAAATCACATGCACACACAAAACACTTCACACTCCGATCAGCCTGGGTAACACTGTTCAGCACTGATAAGGATTCATTTTAACCAAAATGTGCCAATTTCTGCTCCATACTACATTCAGTTCTACTCGAATACTAGAACACAGCCGACTGTCGCGCTTAATGATGTTACTAACAGTGAGATTATAAAGATTCGTATTTGTATTTATGGAAAATCTATAAATGAGAGTTTATTTCATCACATACTGATAGATGAACAGCATTTTAGGGGAGGTTTATGTTTGTTTTTTTATTTGTTTGTTTTTGCCTAGTATAAAATAAAATCCTTTCATAATAAAATAAACTCATAATAAACTATTAATGTTGGTATTAATATAAAATATATTTACAAAGTTGTATTTAATCTATTTTATACAATAAGACTATTTTAAATGGGATTTTAATTTTTTATCTAAAATATTTATCTAAATGTTTTTATTATATAATATTTTTACAAAGCTTTCATTTTATTCTCACTAAGGTCATGTGTGTTTTTTGCTGTAAGCTGTCGCAGTTTCTTGTCAGGAACTTAAGTCAAGTTTTTTTTTATAAATTAAGTCAATTTAGGAAATGAAAAAAATATATATATTTTAAAATAATAATAAAATTATAATTTATAAAAATAAAGCCTCACAGTCTAATAATAAATAAAAAACATTTAATTCTAGATTAAACTTTAATTGCCTTGCCTAGTTAAGTATTTATTGATTCATTTATCAAATGTATAGTTGTACACCACTCTACTGTTTGTGTAAGTGTGTGTTTGTGACTCAGTTCCCGTGTGTGTTTCTAATGGCGTCCAGATTCGCACACACACACACACTTTCCTGTTGCCGGTAGCGCCTTGGTGGAGTGTGATGGGCTGAATGAACCCACTTCCTCCTCCTCATACACACACACACACACACACACAGGCCTGATTATGACGGTGTTACTCACTCATCTGAGCACGCTATAGATCACAGACAGACATTTCACGTTTTATTCAGATGACTCATGTTTTTTTTTAAATCTGTTACTTTTATATAAACAGCTTTGATATTAAATCCACTTTATTGCTACATTGTGTCACTTGAGTATTTGAGTCAAACCGTAGTAACACAAGTGTTCCATTCACCTTGTCGAGCGACAAAACCGTCTACAGTCATTTATTCCCCGGGTAAGTGGGATTTTCTCCATTGTATGCAAATTAGGTGAAGTAACCAAACATGACGATTGGCTGCAGTAAATTCCTCGGACCAACTAGTCTGTATATAAAGAAACGAGAAACCCATGAAGAAAAAGTAATGGCACCCCACCCCTGAACTGCCCAGGCTGCTACAAAAGGGTTAAATCACACACAGCTGTGATGCCTGTCTATATAAACTCTTCACATACAGTACTGTGCAAAAGTCTTGGCCCCCTTCTTATTCATATTGCCCTTCATATTAAAAGTAAAATTCAATGATGTACAGTAGATTAAATTCAACGAACAAAAACAAATGTTTTACTGCAACAAACTGCAGTGTGCCCAAAGATACAATAAATTAAAAAAAAAAACTTATTTCCCCTTTCGTCTGTTCCAACCACATTCCAGCATTCGGCATCGCCATTTTTTTTTCACGTCACAATTAAATGAAAAATAAAATATTCCAATAAAGTAAAAAGAATATCATTTGTTTATTATAAAACCACTATAAGATCACCGGCCTGACGATGAGAGTTCAGGAAGCCTGGAGTAGCCTGTTCCTCAAGACTGCGAAAACAATACAACAATTAAACAAGACAAGAATGTCTGGCTATTTGGAACCGGGGGGGGGGGGGGGGGGGGGGGGGTCAAGACTTTTGCACAGTATTTATATATGTTGTGTCTCTCCTCTCTTGTTCAGGTTCCTCAGAGGAGGAGTCAGACGGGGTATTTTGACTTGGACACGTCTCTGATTGAGTGTAAAGGAGCACCCTGGGCCTCCACTAAGAGGTGTGTGTGTCTGTCTGTGTGTGTGTGTGTGTGTGGTATCCCATTTCCATAAGTATTCACCCCATCATGTAGTGCTTGGTTACCCCTCCTCTGGGAGCCGCGAGTCTGCTTGTGTGTGATGCTGCAGACTCGACACACCGCTCTGTTTAAAGTTGACACTGAGACAGTGAGACACTGAGACGTGTGTTATATACAGTGTTTACAATGTTTTTACTGTTTTCATTTTATATTTTGTCTTTTTTCTTTCTCATTTTCTTTTTATTTCTTTTTATTAATTTTAGAAATTTTATTATAGCTTCCTTAATTTTTTTTTCAGAAAGGTTAATTCAAAGAAAGCGTTAATTTATTTATTTATTTATATTAGAAAAAACGTCCATTATGTTCAGTGTCTCGTTTTTTTTTTTTCATCTTAGTTTCTTTGTAAACTTTTGTGTTTCTCGATGTTAAAACCCACATGGACGAGCTGTAGAGGAAAGAGAGATGACTGGAGAGCGTGCGTGTGTATGTATGTGTGTGTGGGTGTGTGTGTGTGTGTGTGTGTGTGTGTGTGTGTGTAGTTCAGTGATTTTCAGGGGGAAAGCTGGACTCCATATGCACTCGTTACAGCCCCGGTGTTGAATATCAGCCCCATCTGTTGTGTGTTACACCACCTACTGCTCTCTGTGTGTGTGTGTGTGTGTGTGTGTGTGTGTGTGTGTGTGTGTGTGTGTGTGTGTGTGTGATACGAAAAAAAAAACACAGTTTACTGAGGATGTCTGAAGTGTAACTATTTAAGCAGAGTACGTTTACTCATCTTGTTTATTTAACCTGTGTGTGTGTGTGTGTATAGAGTGTATTTGAAACGAACTGAAGACTCAGAAGAACCTCAGCAGCTCCTGAGCGCCAGCGCCCCTCCTGCCAGTCTCAGCCTTCTGGGAAACTTCGAGGTACACACACATGCGCACACACACACACACACACACAACACAAGTCACACAGCAGCATGTTGTTAGAGACCTTTAGTCAGACACACACACTGATACTGAGTCACACACACACACACACACACACACACACACACACACACACACACACACACTGACTCACTGTTGAGTAGTACTCACAACTGTGAAATATTATTGATTTAAGTGTGTGTGTGTGTGTGTGTGTGTGTGTGTGTGTGTGTGTGTGTGTGTGTAGGAGTGTGTCCTGAACTACCGCTTGGAGCCGCTCGGTACAGTCGATGGTTTCACAGCTGAAGTCGGCGCTAGCGGTTCGTTCTGCCCGAGTCACATGACCTTCCCAGTCGACGTTTCATTCTACAGCGTGTCCGATGACAACGCTCCGTCTCCGTACATGGTAATAATACACACACACACACACACACGCGCGTTTATACAGACATATACACACTGTGAACATGTGCAGTAAACTGTATGTTTCGAGGCGCTGTTCACACACACACACACACACACACACACACACACACTGTGTCGTGTCCTCATCGACAGCTTCAGTCCAGCAGTTACATCAGTCACTCAGAGGCGGGTTGAACCTCGATGGTGTCCAAGCACTAGTGAAACACTGGGATACGTGCATCAGTGTAGCAGGAGATTATATAGAGAAATAAAGATGTAAATATAGAGAAAATATAGAGTTTTTACTCTCGTAACTGTCTTCTGTTATTCTGTACAATCTAATCAAAAGTCCTGCTTTGACTCGAACATCAAGGCGTCCGGTGTATCGCTAATATATCACTGTATCAGTAGTCCTTGTTGTAATTATTACGTTTATCACGTTTTTACTTATCACGTTTCTCAGCAGTGTAGAGAATAGCACGTGATCCAGCACTGAGCTTTATTTATTTCATTTATTTAGTTAGTTCATTTTATATATTTAATTTATCGTGTTTTTTATTTATACCATGCTACAATAGTTACTCTTTCACACGACTTATTATATCATCTCTGATAAATTCAAGGCAGTTGTGGTGTTATTGTTGTTGTTTTTTCCTTTTATATTACGAGCATTCATGTAAAATACATATTTTGCTATGATTAGCCAATCACTGTTAAGCTCCTAATAAAATCATTAGTTTCAGCTCATCATGTCATGAGTCCTGGTGGTATTACGAATTTGTGTGGTTGCTCTGCAGGGGGTCATAAACCTGGAGTCTCTGGGGAAAAGGGGCTATCGAGTGCCTCCATCAGGAACCATTCAAGTGGTATGTACATAATCTACGCTACAGCTGAGTGTGTGTCCAGCTCTAGCACACTTCAACACCACTCCTCAGCTCGGTCATACACTCCTCATGCTGGGAAATGTGTGTGTCAGAGCCGGAAACACAGAAATGTCTTTTTCCACCTCTTTAATTACTAAACAGCACCATCTGGTGGTGGAGCCCAGGCATGGCACGCTCATTAAGCCTGATATTTGTGTTTATATTTATATTTTATTTCTAAACTGGTATTACATTAAGACTGTTATATTATTGATGTGTATTAGATGTGATTATGGTCTCGTGTATGTTTCAGACCTTATTTAACCCCAATAAGACGGTGGTGAAGATGTTCGTGGTGATGTACGATCTGAGAGAAATGCCAGCCGGCCATCAGACATTCCTGAGGCAGAGGACTTTCTCCGTCCCCGTCAAACGCGAATCAAACGGACAAAACCACAGGAAGCCCCTCACCCCTAACCAGGGGCGGACCCTGCGCTACCTCATACACCTGAGGTGAGCTCACCTGTCCCGTGTGTGTGTGTGTGTGTGTGTGTGGGCTTTGTGTTAAACACGTCATGTCCTGTGCATGATAATTATCACTAATCATAATAAGTTTTTCATCTCTGTTCAGGTTCCAGAGTTCCAAATCTGGAAAGATCTACCTCCATCGAGACATCCGGCTTCTGTTCTCTCGCAAGTCAATGGAAGTGGACAGTGGTGCTGCCTACGAGCTCAAATCCTTCACCGAGTCTCCAGCTGATCCTCCTTTCTCCCCGAGATGCTGATCGGCTCACGTCCCGTCTAACGTCGCGTTCCCACTCCAGCACATGGAACTTACTGATGTCTGAGCTCACACACACACACACACACACAGAGAGAGAGAGAGAAATTATTCATACCCTTCTCACTCTGTCTCTTTCCACATCCCTCAGTTTCTCTCTTTACTTTTCTCTTGTTCTCTTTCTGGCTGTTTTCCACTTCCCTTCTGTTCTTTCTTTAATTTTTGTTTCTGTCCCGTCTTACACAGTTTTTCTCTCCGTTCTCCATCATTACGTTATATTTTATGCGTTATATTTTCTTGTTCTTTTTAGCATTGGTCTCTCTCTGCTTTTTCTTTCTCTCTTTGTCACTTTTAATCTTTCTGGCACTCTAAGTTATTCTTTCTTTCTTTCTCTTTTATCTTTTTCCTTTTTGTTCTCCGTCTTTCTCTTGTTCTTTCTTTTGCAGTGTCTCTTTGTCTCCTCTCTCTTTTTCCTCTGTTTGCCTATTGTTCTCTCTCGCTCTCTCTCTCTCTCTGTGCTTGAGTGGGAACTTTGTGATTTTGATGCAGATCTGAAGCTCCTCCTCTGAGCTTTGGTGCAGTTTGTGAAGGAATAAAAAAAGAAAAAGGAAAAAAAAAACATTCTGAACTTTAAATGGAAAAAAACATTAAACTATAATATGGACCAGTTTTTAATGACAGAAAAAAAAAAACTAGAAGCAGCAGATGAACAGAATAAAGACTTTGGATAGAGCACTGTGTTCCTCCACCACAACTGGAAAAGGAAATGAGTCATAATCTCTCTCTCTCTCTCTTTCTCTCCTTTTCCCTTTTTATTTTATTTTGTACTGTTACCGAACCACTTTAATCGGAAGTGTTGCAATAGAGAAAAAGAATATCTTACCTAGCTTAGTGTTTACATATTTACTTTGTCAGTTATTTAATATTTAAAATGATATTTCATTTACTGCACATGTGACGCCTGTCGTGCTCAGCATTATGATGTGGTGCAATATGTTTCAATCATACCGTGTATTTTTGACTAATATTCAAATCTGAAATAAAAGAAATATATCTATATCTATATATCTATGAAGAAGAGCGAGTGTGTGTCTTTTTTTTTAACACACTAAACAGTTATACTGTTATTCATGTATTTAATCCTGATCAGAGCTCCAGTCAATTTATTGTTATATAATTCATTAGAACAGTGGTTCCCAAAGTGTCCCCTAGTGGGCAGTGATGGTACTGCAGGTGGATGAGTTCGTCCACACACTCACTCATGCACTACAGGCCGTTCTGAAAGGCCAGTCAGCCTCAACCCACAACCGGGGTATGTGGAGGAAACCCACGAGCACCTGTAGAAAACTAAAAACTTACTCGAAAATGCTTGAAAATAATTTCTAGATTTTCCACTAAGCACGTCCACAAGGACACAACGTCACATTTTTGTCAGTCCATCTAGATTTAATTGTTATCCGCTTTATAAAGATATCTATACAATAAACACACTAATATGTTAATTAAAATTAAACAGCACTTTTAGATTTCTTAGGTTATAATGTAAGAAGGCTTTTGCTCTCTTACTGCAAGTTCATACAGAGATGCAGCTATTACTTCATTAATCATCAACGTTTATCGTCAGCTGTTTTCCATTATACTAGTCAATTATTTACTACTAGACTAGTCAGTTGCACCAGTCAGTATCAGATCCGAGCCAGAAGGAGCATCAGACTGTCAGAGCACAGCTCAGGCTGGAAACACAGATTATGAGGACTACAACTCCCAACAGGTTGAAACCCTATGACCATAAAGATGCCGCTGTTGGGCCCTTGAGCAAGACTCTTAACTCTTCTCAGATGTATAAGGGGTTTAAAATATCACACTGGATAAGGGCGCCTGCCAAATGCTATGAATGTAAATTATGCAAGAATTTCCACCTCCTATAATTAGCAGAGGTGGAAAGAGGACTAAAATTGTGTACTCAAGTAAAAGTACTGATACTTCAGTGAAATTTTACTGAAGTACAAGTAAAGTTACCATTATAAAAATCTACTCAAGTAAAAGTAAAAAGTAGCTCATAAAAAAAATGTACTCAGAGTAAACATTACTGAGTAACTGTTTTTTAACAGCATGGGTGGGAAGAGTGATTCTAGAGTAGTTCAAAAAAGATGAGCAGATATAAATCTCAAACTAGTTGTTTTTAACTGAAGGAACACTTTTGCATAATAAAGCTGTTGTCTTTCTTGTGCTTGAAAATCAAAGTGGTCACTTAAATATGGCGCCACGTCCCAGTCTAGTGTCGGGCCGTACAGCAAAGGAATGGTTCAGGGTTCTGTTATAAACTGTATGGAAATGGTGGGATATGGCAGAAAGATCTAGATCCAGTCATTAACTGATGAAATAATGAGGTTTGTATTGCTTTACAAACACACACACAACAGGAGAAGGATCAGATTCAGGTGGACACAGGCCAAAATAATAAACTAAATGGTTTTTATATTTAGTATCTAGATTACCTGCAAAAAAAAAAAAAACACACAAACAAAAATCCAGGTTCCTTCCCCGACTCCCTAAACCAAAACCAGTGAATAAATTCCCTCTTCCCAAAATAAATGGCAGCCACGCCCCCTACTACTGCTGAGTGCACAAACATACAGTAAAATTATCTACAAATATATACAAAGTCCAACCAAAGCGATAATCAAAGTCAACGGGAGGCGAAAAAGTCAAAACGGCAGAATCACAATCTCTCTCCTCTTTCCCGCGTCTCTCTCCGGTTTATATCTGGTGGCGCTGGTTGATGACGTCACTGTCAGGGCGGAAGCGGCCGTGTGGAAGGTCAGGTAGATGCCGATGTGGGGAAACAGTCAGAAAACCTGGAGTGGAGTCTGGAGCGGCGCGCGACCGGGACACGAGACACACACGCGAGCGCAACGAAGCATTTATACAAAGCGGAATATTTTTTATTATTTTCGCATTTTCATTCATTTGTTTTACTCAGTAGTGTAGCGAATTACAAAACATACTTAAGTAAAAGTAAAATTACAGATTTTAAAAACTACTTTAAAAAGTAGAAGAACACAAAAAAAACTACTCAATTACAGTAACGCGAGTAAACGTCATTCGATACTTTCCACCTCTGATAATTAGTCCTGTGTAAACTCATGCTCGCTGTGAAGGATACGCTCCTGTGATGTTGATTGATTGCAATATTGATTACATCCCGTTAGTGATGGACAGATGAAGCCTCACGAAACGCCTGACATCTCTTCATCGTTTGTTGATTTAAAATGTCCATGTCATACAAGTCATTGCACAGTGACATCTGGTGGAGTGCTGCGGTTACAGCAGGGACAAAGTCTGGTCCGCTTCACTGAGCTACTGTCAAGCTGTTCACTGCTGCTGTCTCAAATCTGTTCCTTTTACGATTTTGGTAAAACAATTTTAATGAACAGTTTTTGATTTTTTTTTTTTGTCCCTTCTGTCATACTCTTTTTTTATTTTAGATTTCTCTTTTTTCTTATTCTTCATCTCTCTCTCTCTCTCTCTATAGCATCTTGTTCACCCATGTTGCTCTAAGTTTTATGCCTTTCTTTTTATTTCTCTTCCACGTTCTCTCTTTATCAAGATTGTTTTGTAGACAAATCATTCAGGTCATGCATTCAAACCTGAGTCGATTAGATTGTATTGGAGGCGATTTTATTGCCATTATGCAAAGTAAAAGTACAAAGCAAAATAGCAAGAATTTGTGAACAATGCATATGAAGATTGTTTTTTTAGGTTTACATGATGAAATGAAATGCTGGTGTTCTATACCGCTTTATCCTGTACACAGGGCAATTCAGGATCACCAATTAGCCTAATCTGCATGCCATTGGACTGTGGGAGAAAACCACAACAAGCGCAAATATGCAGGAATCAAACCCAGAACCTGAGAGAATTCATGATACTAAAATGCAAAGGAATCAGTGATAATAACCCAGTAGCAAGTAGTTCTGGTGCAACCAGTTTTCAGTAAATATTATGCTAATTAAATGTCACGTGATCTCAGTAGAACAACATCTACTGTAACAAAGCGGCTGAAAACACAGAGAGCGAGAGAGAGAGAGAGAGAGAGAGAGAGAAAGAGATCAGAAAGATTAATGACAAAGTGGAGATGAAAATGTATAAAGGTTGGTTATGTGGCCGTCCGCCAGCGCTCAGAGGCGTGTAGAGTGTGTGTGAGTGTGTGTGTGCTAAACTAAAGGTGAGGTTTGTTCCAGCGGCAGGGAGCGAGGCAAGTCAGGTAAGTCTTCTACATTTTATATTTCCTGCAACATTTTACAGATGAACATTACAATCGTTTACATCCAACTGTATTTCTAATAGATTTTTTTTTATTCTGCTGAGATAAACAACACGAAGCTGCCTTTTTCCTGCGAATAGGAAATAGGAAAGTGAATAATAAAGTGGTTGTTTTGCTGTGTCGTGTAGTCGCACTGTTTGGGTTTGTTTGGGTGTAGGGTGTGTGCAAAAAAAAAAAAAAAAGGAGTTTACTCCTTCTGTTATTGTTGTGTATGTAGTTTTGTTGTGATGTTCATGTAAAGTTCATGATGAGTAGGATTCTGTTTAAACTTTCTTGACATATTACATATTACTGCTAAACTATATATATATATATATAATGTGTGTGTGTTTGTTTAATGAACTCAGAAGTGTGGTATTCCAAATGCAAATAATACACCAATATAATGTTTCCGTGTTCAGGAAGTTCCGGGAATTCCAGGTGCCTCATAATGAGTCATGATTTTGACCTGGTTGTAAATGAATTATTGAGTATATTGGAGCCACAGCAGCAGTTTCTAGGGGGATGTTAAGTTCAGAATCATAATTCACATCAGAAACAGCAACCCACTGAGTGCTGCTAGTGTACCAGTGTTTTCTCCTGGTGCAAAGTGAGATGTTGTTCTGCTTTTTTTTTTTTTCGAGAATGATGAAAATGAAGAACAAAAGCATCATTTGATTTAAAGGTTAGAAATGTCACCCAACCTGTAAATGAGTAAAAGCCTGTAACTGACACAAGGAAGTCATTATTGTTATAAGGCAGTAAAGGTTTTAAATAGACTGGAAGGAGCTCAAGAGTTTTGCACAAGACAATTTACCTTGATTCTGATTCATTTATCAGGTGTGACTGTGTGATTGCAGGTCTGCATTTACTCCTGGATTACAGGCATTTAAGAACACACACCACAAACCTGTGAAAATGAGTTCCCCTAACGATGACGATGATGATAAAGATGAGGGGTAAGACAAATGAAATGTCCTGTCGAACACTTATGTAGGATCCGACATGTAGCTTAATCTAGGGATGTTACTTGAAACGCATCATGCATTATAATGGCACTTTTGCTTCTGGCTCATTGGTGGAGAAAATAATTATTTGATCTCTTGCACACTTTGTAAGTTTGCCCACTTACAAAGAAATGAAAGGCCTATAGTTTTAATCATAGTATTTTTAAAGGATAGAGACAGAATATCAACCAAAAATCCATTTTAAAAAAAAACATGATACAAAGGTTATATATTGAGTTACATTTAAATTAGTAAAATAAGTATTTGATCCCCAAGCCAAACATGACTTATAACTTGGAGAAACCCTTGTTGACGAGCACAGAGGTAAGACATTTCTTGCAGTTGGTTACCAGGTCCTCAGGAGGGATTTGGGTCCACTCTTCCTTACAGATCTTCTCAGGTTTCCTCCCTGTCACTTGGCAATTCCAAGTCTCAGCTAGGCCACTCCATGTGCTTCTTCTTGAGCCAATTATTTGTTGTCTTAGCAGTATGTTTTGGGTCATTGTTGTTTAGTTGGCATGCTAGAAGATCCATCCAGACCCATCTTCAGTGTTCTGTCTGAGAAAGTGAGGTTCTCTTTTACGATACATGGCCCCACCCATTGGCCCCTCAATGAGGCAACTCACCCTGTACCTTTAGCAGAGGAACAGCCCCAGAGCATGATGTTCCCACCTCCGTGCTTGACTGTAGAGATGGTGATATAGGAGTCAAAGTCAGCATTTTTCTTCCTTCAAACATGTGGAGTTGAGTTGATGGCAAAGAGATCAATATTTTTGGTCTCATCTGGCAACAGCACTTCCTCCCAATCCTTGTCTGTTCATTAGACAGGCCTGTACATGTGTCTTCTTGATGAGGGGGACCTTGTGCGCACTGCAGGATTTCAATCCATGGCAGTGTATTGTGTTACCAATGGTTTGTTTGGTGATTGTGGTTGCAGCTGGCCTGAGATCACTCATAAACTCCTCCCACGTATATCTGGAATGATCCCTCACTTTTCTATCATCTTCCTTATCTCATAATGTGAAATTATGCACGGGGCTCCAGACCGATGATGGTTAATTTTTATTTCTTCCATTTGCCAATAATCGGTCCAACAGTTCTTGGACCGATTATTGGTCCAATCATCTTGAAGCCCATTTCAGCCATGTGCGGGTCAACAATCTTGTCCCCGATGTCCTTTGACAGCTCCTTGGTCTTGGCCATGGTGGTGAGGTTTGAATGGAAGATAGAGATTCTGTGTACCACATGAGCGCATAACCAGTCTGTTATGGAGAGCCAGAATTATTGTTTGTTGGTAGGGGCTAAGTATAATAAGTATGTTTAATAAGTAAATTAAAATGCAACTCAATTTCTACATTTTTCTGATGTTTTGTCTTTTGTTTCTTTGCAGTAGACCTGCTGTGTAATAATGCAAGTAAACACATGTGCATTGTTTTAACTAGATATCAGAAAGAACATCCTGACTTACCTGCACCCAGTGCTGTGTCTATGCGGAGTGGCAGGTCAATGGGTGCACCTATAGTGTTTCAACAAGAAACAAAAGGAAGGTAAGGACTGTTCTGTAAACAATTTTACCTGATAAACACATGACTAAATAAAAATGATCTACACTCTGGTTATATTAAAACTTCTGCGATCTTATCAGTGCTTTCCGGTTAAAGCTACTGTCTTCCCAGTCACTGCTGTGCAGGTGTGAACGTGTTACATCAGTTCATGTGTAACTGCGCTGCGAGCAAAAAAGGATCAGGCTGTAAAATTCATCAATGCTCACAGTTTTCTGGGATTCTCAAGGGCCAGTATTGAAACATACTGAAAAAAGTTTCAACATTCAACAGTGCTCATTACAGTGAGACGCTTATTAAAGTGAGTCTTCGTCCTCGTAGTTCTGCTTTCAGGGCACCAAACGGGTGAAAGTCCGATGGAGCGAGATCAGAACTATAGGAAGGACGAAGCCTAAACCTTAGCTGAAGCCTAAACTTTAGATTGAACGCAGAGGAACGCTATCTGAGGGCGCTTTGATCTTGTATGATGATGCACTTCTGCGTACTTCTGCCCGTACTGTCGACACTCTGCAAGAACTTGGTTTGGGAGGGATCCTTCCTATAGTCCTGATCTCGCTCCATCAGAATTTCACCTGTTTGGTCCCCTGAAAGCAGAACTACCAAAGCGAAGATTCACTTCTGACGAATAAGTAAATACAGCAGTGCATTCGTGGCTCACAGCTCAACACAAAACTTTTATTAATGAGGGAATATGAAACCTTGTTGACAGATAGACAATGTGTATTGAAAAGCAGTAATAAAAAAATAAGTTCTCCATAGGAATACATTTATGTAGTGATTTCAAAACTGCAGCTCTTGTGGGATGTTCCCAGTCCACAGTGGTCAGAACATACCAAAAGTGATCCAGGGACGAGAAAACTGGTGAGCCAGCAACAGAGCCATGGGTGGCTTACTGATGTGTGTGGGGAGTGAAGGCTGTACTGTGCAGGCCCATCCGATACAGAGCTGCAGAAGTTCAGATTGCTAATAAGATCAATGCAGGTTTCCATAGTTAGGAGTCATACAGTTTTGGTGGAAGAAGGGGGACCTAATCAATATCAACATCAATATTAGCTGGTGGGTGGCCATAATGTTATGACTGTAAGTGCCCTTCATTTCTTTAATACGGTAGTGCTGTGTAATATTACAATCAAAGTAAACACATGTACCGTACATTGTTTTAACTAGATATCAGAAAGAAAGGACTGACTCAGCTGCACCCAGTGGTGTGTCCATGCGGAGTGGCAGGTCAATGGGTGTGAATATAATGTTTCAACAAGAACAGAAAGAACGGTAAGGAATGTTCTGTGAACACTCATTGATTTAAGAATTAATACTACGGTTGTATCCTGATTTATATTGGGAAAGTAAGTGAAAAAGTTAGCATAAGGACATAACACAGTAAATGGAATTACATCGTAGTTAAGTTGTATATTTACTTATTTTGGCAGTTTTTAAATATTTTTAGGAACAATCAGACCCAGTGTGGTGTAAATATACTGTACCTTCACATAAAGTTTCTTACTTAACGTTTGTTTGATATTGTCTTTATTAAAGAGATGAACATGGCTTATCATATCTGTCCATGGTGCCAGATGCTGATTCCCAGAGCCAGGTATGAATGTGTGTGGTTTGAGAGTTTAGATTAGTTTTTATTGCTGCTAATTTTCTCTCTCAGTTTAATTATTAGTTCATGTGCAATATATAGTGAGGATTTCTCATGACCACCTAAGAACTTTTATTCCAGCCAGACATCATGGAAGGAGAATATATATGGAACTGTTATTTAGCATATAACCGTGCCACAGGTATATCAGGGTCGCTCAGCAGGAGAGTCAATCAAGCAAACAAACAGATGGTTTAGCAAAAAGTCTTTTTCCTTTTCATCTACAATTTTAGAAAATGAGTTTATTCAATTCAATTCAATTCAATTTCAATTGTATAGCGCTTTTAACAATTGACATTGTCGCAAAGCAGCTTTACACAATCAAAAAAATTATATAAGAATTATATAAGGGTTTATCAAGGGTTGTTTAAACAGTAGAGAACCCCATGATGCAGAAAAAACACTCTATTATACAAAGGAATAATAGAGAATCTTAACCTTTAAGAATTCCTTCAGTGAGGCAACTGAAAAACCTTTGAAGTGTTTTCATTAGGCCCAAGCATTAGTATGCACAACGTCCTCTTGTTACTCTAAAGATTATTATTATTATTATTATTATTATTATTATTAATCATCCATATTAAGACGGGCAAGACGGTTGGAAATAACAGACAGGTTGGAATCTGAGGTACACAGTATTTTAACATACATTTTTTTAAGTTCAAAAAAGTTCTCCCTTAACATAACACACCAAATATATCTTGATATGCCATGATTAATGTAATTAATTTAATGATAAATTCATTCATTCATTGGTGCATTGTTCACTGAGTATTACTCTTTAGCATTTGAGACCAGAATCGACAGCAAGCAAAGTTAGAGTAATGGAGCATCACAATGATACCAGAGGTAAGATACAGAATACCATTCATGTACAGATAAAAAAAAAAAAAAAAAAATGCAGAACATTACTTCTAAATTTTTTTCAATCATGATTATAATGTTTGTTCATTAATCTTATTAGCAGTTGTTATTTTCTGTTAACACCCAGAAAATATTCTGAATTATTTTTTAATAATTCAAAGAGATTAACAGTATAAAGCCAAATTTGATATTGCTTTCTTCATGTTTTCAGGACTGGACCCTGTGTGGCTGCAAAGATTCAAATCTATACTGAAGAATAAATTTAGGACAATTAATGAGGGAATACCTCATGGAAAGCATGGGAAGTCAAGGCTTCTGAATGAGATTTACACAGAACTCTACATCACATCAGATTGTGGAAGTAGACACCTCGATGAGCTACATGAGGTCAGACGTGTCGAAAGGGAATTTATGAGACAATATGAAACAAGAGAGGCGTCCATCAGTTGTAATGAGTTATTTAAACCCACAGTTGGACATGAGAAACCCATCAGAACCGTACTAACAGAAGGCATTGCTGGAATTGGGAAAACAGTGTCTGTGCAGAAGTTTGTTCTGGACTGGGCTGAAGGGAAAGCAAATAGAGATTTTGACTTCATTTTTCCATTCAACTTTAGAGAGCTAAATTTTAGGAAGGGAGATGATCTCAGTTTGTTGGAGCTCCTCTATTGTTTGATTCCAGAAATTAAAGAGCTTCAAACAGACTTTCATCACTACAGAATCTTGTTCATCTTTGATGGACTGGATGAGTCTCGTTTCTCTCTCGATTTCCAAAACAGCAAAATGTTGACAGATCCTACAGCGTCAGCTTCACTAGATGTACTGTTAACAAATCTTTTCAACAGGAATCTGCTTCCATCTGCATTCCTCTGGATAACATCTCGACCTGCAGCATCCAGTCAGATTCCTTCTGTTTATATTAACAGAGTAACAGAGATACGAGGGTTTAATGACCCTCAGAAAGACGAGTACTTCAGGAAAAGAATCAATGATCAAACCCTGGCTAATAAAATCATCACTCACCTGAAGTCATCACGAAGTCTTTACATTATGTGCCACATGCCAGTCTTCTGTTGGATTACAGCAACTGTTCTTGAGAGAATGTTCAGTGAAGCAGAAACTGGAGACGTCCCCAAGACCCTGACGCAAATGTTCACACATTTCCTGATCCTACAGCTTAGACATGGATTCCAAAAATACAAAAGACATGAAATAAAGTCTCAACAGATTGCAGACATTGTACTAAAACTGGGAAAGCTGGCATTCCAGCAGCTGGAGAAAGGAAACCTGATCTTCTATGAGGAGGACATCACTGAGTGTGGTATTGATGTCAAAGAGGCCACGGTGTACTCAGGAGTTTGCACTCGGATCTTTATTGAGGAAGTCACTTCACATCTGGGGAAGGTGTACAGTTTTGTGCATCTGAGTGTTCAGGAGCATCTTGCTGCAGTGTATGCTTTTCTCTCATGTGTCAATGGGAATGTTTCAAAACAACAAACTGTCAAAATCTTCAGCCTTTTCAGCAAAGGAAAGCTGTTAGACCTTCTAAAGGTAACACTAGACAAGGCCTTACAGAGTAAAAATGGACACCTGGACCTTTTCCTCCGCTTCCTTATGGGTCTCTCACTGGAGTCCAATTCAGTTCTCTTACAAGACCTACTGACAGAGACAGGACGCAGATATCTGAGGGAAAACGCTGCTTACACAAAAAACGAAATAACTACACACATCAAGAAAAAGATTGCAAATGATCCAACAATATGCCATTCTGTTAATTTGTTCCATTGTCTGAATGAACTGAATGACCTGTCTCTGATACAGGAAGTTCAGGTCTTTTTGAATAAAACAGGAAATAATCGCCTAAAGGGTGTCAACTTTACTGCAGTTCAGTGGTTAGCTGTGGTTTTCTTGTTAATGAACTCTGAGGAGGATCTGAAAGAGTTTAATCTCCAGAAATATGCAGCATCAGAGGACTGTTTAATGCACTTGTACCCAGTTGCCATGGTATCCAGGAAAGCACTGTAGGTTTTTTTTTTTATTTAATGTTTTATTACTGTATGAATTTGTTAAGACACTATGATGAGAGTACAGTGGAATCTTGGATTGCAAGTAACCCGGTTTGCGAGCGTTCCTCAAGATGAGCAAAATATTGTAATGAATTCTGTCTTGATAAACAAGCCAGTTTTGATTTACAAGTACCAAATATCACTGAGGATCATGTGGCACGCATGCACCTTTTGTTTTGATGCAGAGAGTAACGTGATCACAACTGAGCCAATGGTTTTTCTCTAAAGTCTCTTTTATTTTGTGTTTGTGCTCATGCAGGGTGGGTATGTGTGTATGGTCTGGTCTCAATCACTGCAGATTCATTTGCAGTGATTGTGTCAAAAAGTAATCATACACATGCTCTCTGCTTCCTGCATTCAGCTGCTTGTTCTCCACTCTTTTTGAACATGCCAATCCTTACCATTACCATCAATACTGCCATCTAGTGGACAGGTGAACAATAAACCCAAATATCCACTAGATTGCAGTGATGGTGATGGTAAGGAAGCAGAGAGGGAAGCAGAGAGCATGTGTGTCATAAGTTTTTGTTATAACTATTTCATGCTGTTGTTGTCAATAAAGGCATAAGTCACAGTATTGTCAGCTCTGCATTTTTCAAACGTAAAGTGCAGGTAATTTTTTTTTTTTTTACTTTATATTTTGTATTAATTATTTTGATATGAATATTTTTGGGCTGTGGAACAAATCATCTGAGTTTCCATTATTTCTTATGAAATTCGCTTTGATATATGAGTGTTTTGATATACAAGCATGCTTCTGGAACCAATTATTCTTGCAATCCAAGGTTCCACTGTATTACAAATATATTATAACTCACACAGACCATTCAAATGAGTCACAGTCATTTTACCTTTACTAAACTGAAAACAAGAGCATCACTGTTTAACAGGATAAACGTGACATCATCTGCATATTTGGGTTCTATTTTGTTTCTTAATGAGAGAAAGGTGTATGAATGTTTTATATTAAATGCAATCAAGTAATATGATTTAACTTAATATGGAAATTTGTTTTAAAAATAAGGTTTTATGTGACTTTAGATCTAAACATTTATGGAGATCTATTGTTTATTATTTTGTTACAGGCTGTGTGGTTGTAATCTCACAGAGAAAAGCGGTGAAGTTCTAGTAAACACTCTCAACTCAGAGTATTCATTTATGAGAGAGCTGGACCTCAGTGATAATAAACTGCAGGATTCAGGAGTCAAAGGGCTTTCTGCTGGATTGATGAGCCCACACTGTAACCTGGAGATCCTCAGGTAAAAAAACTTTTATTTGAATTATGTTAATCAAATCAAAACCGTTAAAGGCGGCACTGCAGACATATTTTGTACTATAGTAAAACCCTTGATTGTGATTGACTTGGTCTGACCCAAGGTTTAACAGTATTTTTAACTAGATGTCCGTACAGCTGAGTCTTTGGCTATAATCCACAGACTCAAGACGTATCTGTTTCTTAAGTACTTGGACTAATACCCCCCCCCCCCCCCCCCCCACACACACACAAAAAAAATATTTTTTTAAAAAGGGATAATAAAAATCCCTTTCCCATCTGTGTTTGACTGGCATTTAGTTAGTGACTAGTGTAAGTATCTATCCAACGACGGAAACTTTAAAGCACTTTTTGTAAGTTGCTCTGGATGATAGCGTCTAATGCCTAAATGTAAATATTATTGACGGGTATGTCTGATATGTGTGTTAATATCAAGTAATTGATAATTTGTCTGCGGGCATTTCTCAACAGACACATCCCTCTCCCCAAAGTATACCAACTGGCAGGAGGCACATGTTCACATCAAAATGGCATCAAGACAGCGATTAATTTCACAATCAAAGTAAATGATGATTAACAAAATCAATGTATTTTTCTCGACAAGGATAGAAATTAACCAATAAAAAAATAAGATGGATTTTAATGAAAAAGCAATTAATGTCTTACACTATGGTTGTATTCACTATAGACCCATTACATCCACCCCTTCCGGATTTCACTAAAATCCATACAGGATACAAATCAATTAACTGGTACAGGTCTGTAATGAAACCTTCATTATTTCAACTTGAGAGTTACTCACTATGAGTCAAGAAAAATGTCAGAGTGATCAAACCCATGATCATCTTGAAACAATATGATGCCTTGTACACCACAGTTTGGCCTTTGAGACAACTTTCTTGACAACTTTACATGCCCATGTTCGGACACCTTGAATGTCAAGAACTGTCAAAATGTCACTATGTAATATAATCTGCCTAATGGGAGTATGACATTAACAACTTCAGGTAAGTACCATGATCAACAACTACAGGGTTATGTAGCACCTGTTTGAACATAACGTCCTTGGGAAATCTTGGTACACAACCGAACATAAGTTGAAAGGGAACACACCCTGTTGTCTCAGGGCTTGTAGTGTTCTAAGCAAAGATTTTTTGTTTGTCAATGTTTGTAATTGTTCTGGTCTGATTTTAAAATTGGCTCTTTGGTCTGCGTGGATGTAGCTTGTGAATCTGTACCCACAAGATAACCAAAAAGATAACCAAATCTCTTGATTCATGCAAGAGAAGGCATGAGCCAACTTTGTGAAATGGTTTGTCATGACAAGCACATCAACAGAGCGTTCCTTCCCATCCTTTGCAATCTAGACATCTAGACATCCCAGCTCCATGGGTATAGAAGTCTCAATACTTTCAAGCGGGGCTCTAGCAGATGGTTCACAGGACTTGGCCATCTTTCACAGTGCTTGAAGTATTCGCAAATATCCTTCCGCATTCCTGACCAAAAGAAACATTGGCAGGCTCGATGGATGGTTCTCACTTGCCATTAATGACCCGCCAGGTCATGTACACCCCTCAAAGCTTGGTCTTTGATATTAGTAGGTAGGATCAATTGAAACCGCCTGTGATTACTGTCTGGATTTTTTGTGACTCTGTACAGTATTCCATCCATAATCTTAAGTTTGTCCCATTTCCTGAGTAGAAACAGTGTTTTCAATGTCTTTTCAGCGTCTTTTCAACGCTTCTTGCTCAATTGGAGCAAACACCAATACGTTAAGGTAACACGATGAACTTCTGAAATTCAAGTCGCCAAATATGCCTACCATCATGCTGGGCTGTTACATAGTCCCTGTGACATCCTATTGTACTCATGCAGTCTCCAGGAGTCGTGAATGCCGCATATTTCTTGTCATCTTCTGCTATTGAGATATTATAAAAATCCAGATATTAGCTCCATTGTGCTAAATAGAGCGTTTCTGCTTAAGGCAGATGAGCAATCATACCAATAAGAAAATGCATGTGCATCTCTCGAATTTAACCATCCGAACTTTGTGCATATCCTCAGACTGCCATGTTTTTTCCCTTGTTCTTCTATCTGGGACAAAACCTGCCATAGCTTTTGGTAGTGTACAGGTGGTACTTTAGGATAAGGGAGTCTGAGTGGACACTGATATATTAGCCGAACACTTTAGCTTGGCTCAGCCATTGCAAAAGTTCAAAATCCTCACATGCAACACATGGAAATACATCTGACAATTTGCGATTTCTCTTGAAAGTGATTGGTTCCTACCTTGTCTGGGAAGTCAGAGCTTTTCCATCAACATGTGTTAGTCATGACATCTAGAAACGGCTCATATCGAGTCTTGTGATGTGCAAGGAATTTGATCACATTTGTGCCAATGATTACATCATTCCGTTGGCCAGGTACAATGAGAATAGGTGCTTGTCAGCTCTCCCCATAAATTTTCAATTCAACTTCAGACATACTTGTAACTTCAGAACTTTACCCCCGCATACAACTAAGATGACTTTCTGTTGAAGCAGTGTTGGCAATGCATTCTCACTTAACATCCTCTTTTCTGCCTTGTCATTAAAAGTGAAAGCCATGGAGCCTGTATCAAGCATCCCCTTCATTAAACACACATTATTTACCCTGTTACCCAAGAACAATTTGTCGAATGCCTCAACTAGCTGGACATTTTTCACTAGTAGCTACATTTTACTAGTAGTAGGCTGGTAGCAGGAAAAACAAAAAATGTTTCTTCGACAATGTGTTTCAGTAGAGTGGTCATAAGATCTGCATACTTTATAGATCTTGCCTTGGAACTAGTGAGATGGTATTTGAACATTTTGTGACACAGGGCACGATCAAGAAAACTAATCAAAGTTCTCTTGCAATTGTCATCATTCTGTACAGTGAGTGCAGTGCTGTCTCTGCTGCATTCAACTGGATCTTTGGGAAAGCCAACATCCACTCCATCACTTTCATGGGACGTCTGAATGTGAGCAGTAATGTGCTTTGTAGCCAGTATGACACTTGCCACTCGACATTTGCTCTTTCATCAGAAACCAATCATGCCATTCTTGAATCTCCTGTGCAGTCCATTTTTTCTGAGGCTTTGACACAGAATACTGCAGCAGAGGGCAGTACTTCACAAACATCACGCATGCTTCTTGACACTGATCATTCATTCATCTTCCAAGTCTCCTCAAAGCTTCCTCCATTGCTTGGTTCAACTGCACCCAGTACTCAACAGGATCTTCTCCCAGTCATTACATGTACAGTGTGTTAACTTAACATTTTGACACACATAAAAATGAATAATGAATCATGTGTTAACGCATAAAATTAACATTTGGAGTAATTATAATTGCAGAAACAGCATATGGGATAAATTCCTAATATAACAAAGTTAATATTCAATAATTTAATCATACTAATAACTTTATTATATATTAATGTAAAATGGCAAGATAATATTTTGGATGATCTGTGCTGGGGAGGTTTTGATTTAGTATATCTTGAAAAAATATGCATCTAAATTTTTTCTTGTTTTTTTTTGTGGCCTGCCTGTTGTACCTGTGAGGCCAGTAAATAAGTTGTGGCACAAGGGGAATAAAACATTTGGCCTTGATGTATAGAAGAAACTGAAAACTCAGAAAGACACTTTGACACCCACAGTGAGTTAAATCATTGTACTAATACTGCAACAAAGTTAAATGTCTTTTTCTCCTGCAGGTTGCGTAACTGCAGCATTACAGAAGAAGGCTGTGTCGCTCTTGCTGAAGCTCTGAGGACGAAGTCACACCTGAGAGAGCTCGATCTGCGCGGTAATGATTTAGGAGAACAGGGAGTGAAGCTGCTGTCTGAAATAAAGGAGGATGAAAAGTACACGCTGGAGACATTGAGGTGAGTTACTGATGTAGTAATGCTTAAAAAATATATATTCTAATATTTTACATAAACATCTTGACATTTGGAAAGGCTTAAAAGTAATGCCCTTCTACTAGTACCCTTGGTGCCAGTATCTAATATGTCTCCTCCAAAACATATAATAGTGCAGCTAGGATTAATACCAAATGTGTAGCCATAAAGTGTGTAATGCATCCACCATTTAATATGTTGTGGAATGTCATGCGTGATATGAGGCCTCCACCTCGTTATTTGGCACAAACAGGTAAAAACAAGTAAATTGTGTGCTGTGGGCTGATGGTGTATCCATGTTGC
Source organism: Clarias fuscus (assembly GCA_030347435.1). Taxonomy (NCBI): domain Eukaryota; kingdom Metazoa; phylum Chordata; class Actinopteri; order Siluriformes; family Clariidae; genus Clarias; species Clarias fuscus. The sequence continues at coordinate 2,354,307 of CM059210.1, read as the reverse complement.
AAAAGCAATAATTCCGGTTTGACATATGCCTTGTTCCAAGATCAAAGTAACATTGAATATTATAAGTCTTGTCCATGCCTAGGTTTTTGGCTTTCACATGATATTTACTGTAATTAAGGAATATCTCTGGCTTACAGCTTTTAAAATACAAAAGTTCTCAACAATATGGTGGATGGTGGATGGAAGTTCTCATGTCAGCAAAAAACAACACGTTGTGTCTCCTCAACCCTTGACTTCAACGAGTGACATCACATCAACACGTCCACTTACAGCATGAACAGTACATTACTGTAAATATCACCTGTTTGATGGTCAGATGGGACTGGTGTGGGGAGAAACTTCAACGCTCCAATCTTCATGTCTGACACAACCATCGTCCAGCAGACAATTTCCACTAGCAACCAAGAATCAAGAACAAGAATTATTAAAATAATGTGATTTTAAAAAAAGAATGTCTAAACATCAAGAAATTATAAAGCTTTAGTCAGAATAAAATATATAGATAATTCTGTTAACCTGAAAAAAAAAAAAAAACACCATATAAATGCTTTGGTATGAGAAGCTCAAAGCATCAGTAATTTATTGTTTTGTCTTTTATGTTATTTATATCATTTCACACAAAGTTTATCACCCTAATGTTTAAGCCACCTTATACAGTTGGGAAAATAATTATACAGTAAGTATAATCATATAAGTAATTTTACTCATTGAAATGCAAATCAAATTTTTGGTTGATATCCTTTAAATTAACCTATGATAAAAACAATAGACTCTTTATTTCTTAGTAATTGGGCAGTCTTGCAAAACCTGCAAGGGATCAAATAATCATTTTCCTAACTGTAATTAGGACTAAAAATAGTAAAGTACAGTATGCGCTATTATCCAGTACATTACTTAGCCTTTGTTCTTTGATGGCTTTCTAAGTTGCTGACTTTTGATTCTGAACTCTGCCTGGCCCAGGTTACGCCTGCTGCAAATCACCTGACCGTTGCCCATTGTTTGACTTCTGTTCTTGATATACCTGTGTTTAATTTGTTTGTTTAGGTACTATAAAGTGTTAAATAAAAATCTGTTTTACCTGCACTCATATCTCATCGTTCCTCAAGCGCATGATGGCTGGTTGTTTACCATCAACCCTTCACTAATATACTAAATGGGCCATTTTCGCAAAAAATAAGCTTTTAGGCACAGAATATTAAGAGGTTGAGTAAACTGATATTGTACTGGCTACCACTAAAACACCATGTTATCACCTTCAACTAAATGTTCACTTCATATTTGTCAGTCCTGCCGAGGTCAAACTTTATAAATGTGTCCAGGAACCTCAGTAACAAAGGTTTGTTTTTGTTTTTTTTTCCCGACTGAATAAAATATATCAATTGATAGGTGATCACTAAGAGCACATCTTTGTAAAATGAACTGTATTTGTATTTAATTGTAACTTTACACTAGTAGCGAGATCGATGACTGTGAGTTTGATCAGTCTAGCAGATAATGAGGTGCCATAATGAGCAACTCCAACAGGGGGCAGTAGAGTCTAAAAGATTAGATTTTGTTTGCCAGACAAAATAAAGAAATTCTAATTAAAATGTAATTTGTCAAATACACATTTATTTGTCAATACACTGTACAGCAGTGAAATACTTATACGACCGTCCGTGACCTTAAAAAAAAAAGATTATGAATAAGAATAAATATATTATGGAATAAAATAAGAAATAAAATATAGAACAACTTTAGCTACCACCCACTACCACATCCACCGATGTAAAATGCCTAAGGCTACCCCTCCTGCTCCGATGAACTTGGACTACTGCATCTTACATGCTATTTGAATTAGGAAACTGCGACAATTTACATATCATACATTACATCACTTTACACTTTACATCACTATACCTCCACTCACCACTATACCTCCACTTATTACTTTACCTTCACTTTGTAATTTTAATTGTTTACTTGTACCACAGTGTACTAGGAGATGGTTGTTAAACCGTAGTACGGGTTATTTACGCTGTAAATTGAAATTTTTATTCTCCTTTTTTTTGTTCTTGTCTCTCTGTGTTGGCCTGGTGCCACCTGTACAAGCCAGTGGGTCTGTGTAAGGATCTGGGGTTGCGTCTGTTGCTGAGGTCTAAAAAACAGTCAGCTGATGACCTGAATGTACTAAATGAGCAGGTTATCATATCTATGGAGTTTTGATGGCATGAGGCATATTCCAGTGATGTAATCAAAGCAAAAGATAATCACATCCAATAGACTATGATTGGGTGTGAGAAGTGAATAAAGGGCCCTGCGATGGATTGGCACCCTGTCCAGGGTGTACCCTGCCTTGTGCCCTAAGCCTCCTGCGATAGGCTCCAGCCCCCCGTGACCCTGAATACAGGATAAAGTGGTATAGATGATGAATGAGTGAGTGAGAAGTGAATAAAGGGATAAAGTCTTTGAGGCAGATAATCCAGGAGGCTAACCCTGGGCACAAAATTTATATATATACAGTACAGACGTTATATGTGTTATGGCAAGAAAAAAGCAGCTAAGTGAAGAAAAAAAACGAGCGGCCATCATTACTTTAAGAAATGAAGGTCAGTCAGTCGGAAAAGTTGGGAAAACTTTGAAAGTGTCCCCGAGTGCAGTCACAAAAACCATCACGCGCTACAAAGAAACCGGCTGACATGCGGACCGGCCCAGGAAAGGAAGACCGAGAGTCGCCTCTGCTGCGGAGGATAAGTTCATCCGAGTCACCGGCCTCAGAAATCGCAGGTTAACAGCAGCTCAGATCAGAGAGCAGGTCGATGCCACACAGAGTTCTAGCAGCAGACACATCTCTAGAACAACTGTTAAGAGGAGACTGTGTGAATCAGGCCTTCATGCTAGAAGATCTGCTAGGAAACCACTGCTAAGGACAGACAACAAGCAGAAGAGACACGTTTGGGCTAAAGAACACAATAAAGAAAACTCGCTGAATGGGAAGGGGTGTCCAAACTTTTGGTCTGTGTATATATATATATATATATATATATATATATATATATATATACACAGTACAGACCAAAAGGTTGGACACACCTTCTATAATCTAATCTAATCTAATCTAATCTAATCTATATATATATATATTAGATTAGATTAGATTATAATAAATAATCTAAATTAATATATTAAAATAAAATGTCAGATGTATATTTACATCACATTTTAATTCATATAGCCTTATATTTATTTTACTCCTCCAAATGATCTAAAAATATGTGTCGATTTTGTTTATGATTTTGGAAGTATATTATGCTATATTAACTAGACTAATTATAATTGTGTGATTTAAGGGACGATCAGGGAAACCTGTTACAAAATTGTGCAAAACGATTGTATGAAGCTCAGGCTGGTTACTGTATAAACAAAACCACACCACGGTCTAACAAAAGGCTCTTAAACTGGAACTAAACACAAAGGTTTTGGTTCCTGTTGCGGTGATCACTGAGCAGAACACACAAGGTAAGTGTCTCCGGTTTCATACTCTACATTTTACTGATGGACTTTACCCTCTGCTACATTAAACTGTTTTTCTAACAACATAAAATGAATGATGAAGTTATTTGTTGGTTTTGTGTTCTGTAGTCGCACTGTGTGTGTGTGTGTGTGTGTGTGTGTGTGTGTGTGTGTGTGTGTGTGTGTGTGTGTGTGTGTCGGGTGTAGGGCTGATTCTCCAGCAAACACATACATACTGTTCAAAGCTGGAAAATCCCCTGCAAAACATAAAAAGAAAATAATATGTCAAGTCAAGTCAATTTTATTTATATAGCGCTTTTAACAATTGACATTGTCGCAAAGCAGCTTTACACAATAAAAAGAAGTAAGTTTTTATGCAATGTATATGAATCAAGTGAGTGAGAGAAAGGTAGCTGGAATTGCTTTTACAGTTCTGTTGTATTTTCCTAGTATTTAAACACATGGTGTAGAACGTACATTACATTTCCACTCAGACAATCAATTTCTTGACAGGTTTGTGTAAAATGAAATGTTTTAACAGTATATTATTCTACATTAAATTAAGAATCAGCTACACCCGTCCAATTGAAATCCAAATAACATAAACGAGTGTGAATCATATAATAATATATTGGTTTGTTCAGGAAGCTGGAGGCGGGGATCAAATAAAATGACATCATTGTTTTGAGATTGTTGTAAATGGGGAGTTAAGATTATTGGAATATTGGAATGTTTATAACTTGTGCACTTCAGAATCAGAAATCAGAAATCATTCTTTTCTTGGTACTACAAGGGCGTCTTGTGTCGGTGTCGGTAGTAAACGGTCACTTTTCAGGGAGAATGAGGAAATGCACGTAAGAAAAATTTATCATTTTGATCTGCTGCCTGAAAGTCATCAAACCTGAACCTTAAGTATTCTGAAGCAAACAGCTAGTCTTGTTCCTGCACAGGGACGCCTATGATAAAATGCATATGTTGTCTTGACATTTATAGCCAGCATTGTATTATCTCACACACCTTACATTGATCTTTCTTCTTTCAATAGCCCAGAAGGCTAGACTGCGTATTTACTCCTAATTAGTTTTTAAAAAGGCAGCACGGTGGCCCTTGTATTAGCACGAATATATTCCACCTTAAGGGTTCAGGTTTGATTCCCATCTGTGTGCATGGAGTTTGCATGTTCTTGGTAGGTTTCCCCCAGGTACTCTGGTTTCCTCCCATGCAGATTAGGCTAACTGGCATTGCACCATAGTGTGTGAATATACGTTGTTTCTTCACAGTTAGAGAGAAAAGTGGGGAATTTTCAGAACAAATAGTTTTAAAAAATCGCGACAGTCTTGGGAAATCTGGTGGACATGTAGCAGCACCAGCAGATCACCCCAGCAGAACTCTCTTAACAAGAGTTACAATACATTTGAGTAGATTGGTAGCAGAAATTGGTACACTAATTGTTTACATGGTAGACTCAGGGAAGAGGGTTTTGCATGATTTAGAGTCAAACATTTGAAGAGTGTAAATCTGGATTTCTACTTACTTACTATTATAATTTATTTATCAAGTGCGGTCGTGTGATTGCAGGTCGGCATTTATTACTAGAGGACATTCCTCTAAGGAAACGCACCACAGACCTGTGAAAATGAGTTCCCCTAATGAAGATGATGATAAATATGAGAGGTAAGTCAAGTGAAGCATCATAACTAGGACTATAACCCATTTAATAGGTGTGTAACAGTGATTTTGCTTCTGACTTGTCAATCATGGCAGTGGTGATATATTACACACAGTGTGGACAGGGAAATACAGTCTAGCTTTAACTAGTGCTGCACAATTTTCCCCATTCATTTGACTCGTTTTAATTCATTTTTAACATGATTTGAAAAATCTTTATTTGAGATTGTACAGTACATGCTCATATACAGTATATGCATCTTGAAGACCCTAAATGTTTTTACCGATATTAACGGAAAACACTGGATTCTTAACCCGACAATAAATACCTTGCGCAGCCTGCGCTACTGTCAAATATGAAAATATCAAAGTGCACAAAGTAAAAGATTTTTAAAAAATTAATCAACACGCAGAATTTTATCATTTCTAACCTCAGCAGGTTGCAGCTGGGAAACTAGACGTCCTGATGTCTGTGTTTTGTTAGCAACTAGCTGTGCAGCTAACTTGGATAAATGAAGAGGATTTTCTTTGCTTTAGATTTAACAAACGGATTTGTCTCTATGTTAATATAATATTAAGTTCATATATTTATATACAGAAAAATGTGTGTTTTTCTGTATATAAAAAACATACATTTGATTTGATGTCACTTTGTAAAAGAAAAAGAAAAAAAAAAATTGGGGGAAAATACCCCAAGGGGAATTCCGGTGACATTATGTAATGAAAGAAGTGGATAAAGAAGTTGTCTTGGAGAGTCTTGAAGAAAAATAACTGTGCAATCAGTTACACTCGCAACATCCTTTAAATTTCAATGAATTAAAAGAAAGAAAAAAAAATGCACTATATGCACAACTGCAAAGACCTTACTGCAGCTACATACATAGACAAATGATGTTGTTTCAACTAAAGTTACGTGCCTTCAGGTGCATTCCTTCTGTGTTCAGGAATTATGGCCGGTATATGTACTGTACACACCACTGTTACAATGGCAGGTTTTTTGGTGATCAGTCGTTTCAGATCTTTTTCCACCTTTGATGTGACCTTTTACCTGGACAACTCGATTGAAAAATAAACTGAAATATTTTTGGATGTGTGTGTGTGTGTGTGTTTGGGGGTGGGGGAAGGGTGTAAAGGTAAAAAACTAAAATTATGTTGTTAAATAAATATGCACACCCCATAACTAATACTTTGTCAAATCACCTCTTAATGTTATTACAGCACTCCGTATTTTTGGATCAGGAATCAGCATAGAACATCTTGACTTGGCATTATTTGCTCTTTGCAAAAAGGCTGTCCGATTGTGCACATCCCTCTTCAGATTTCTCCCAGGCTGGACCATTCCAAAACTTTAATCTTCTTTTGTTGATTTGGATGTATGCTTTTGGGTCCTTGTCATGCAAAAAGATGTTCCGGTGAGAAGTTCCTCCTCATCTTCAGCTTTCTAGCCAAGCCTGAAAGTTTCCGCCAAAATTGACTGTTATTTCTAACTGTTCACAATTCCCTGCACCATGACTGAGGCCCCAGTTCCAGCTGAAGAAAAATGGACTAAAGCATGATGCTGCCACCACCATGCTTCATTATGGATTCAGTGTTCTTTTCATCATGTGCATTGTTGTATTTGTGCCAGACATACCTTTTGGAATTATGGCCAATAAGTTAAACCTTGGTTTCATCAGACAACAACACTGTACTACATAGCCAGTACCAACAGAAATACCTGTACCTCCTCTTGGCAGCCCCACTGACCAGTTCTTTTTATTTTTTTTTATCAGTTTTGGAGCGACTTCCAGTTTTGGGAAAGTCACTGCTGCGCCATATTTTCTCCACTTGATGATGACTGTGTTCACTTGATCTTCACTGTGTTCCATGGTATATCAAATTCCTTGAAAATTCTTTTGTAGCCTTCTCCTGGATGATACCAGTGAGGGCTCTCTGTGGACGAGGGCATTTGCTGTAAGATGTGCCTAAGATGTCAGAAAAAGCCTACTAGAACAGCTAAACTTAATTTAGGGTAAATCAGAGGCATTTTAATGATGGCAGGTGTCTACTGACTCCTATTTAACATGAGTTTGAATGTAATTGCTTAATTCTGAACAAAGCCACATGTCACATCCCCAGCTACAGTATATAAGGGTGTACACACTTATAAAAACCTGTTATTTCAGTTGTTGTTGTTTTTTTTTACTTCCTCCTGAACGGATTTCAGTTTGTTTTTTAATTGAGGTGTATGGGTTATACAGTAGGTCATATTAAAGGGGGGGAAAGTTCTGAAATAATCCATCTTGGTCTAATCATCATTTTACATCACAAAAACCGGGCATTTTAGCAGGTGTGTGCAGACCTTTTATATCCACTGTATGTAATTGAATGCATACCTGTATGTGTGTAAGTGTGCTATTTTTAAACTGAATTATGTCACAGCCGAGATCAAGTAGCTCATTGTTTAAGATGAGAAATCTGACACTGTTTTGATAAGTCTCTGGCTCTGTAAATCCAGTTTTCTGCAATGCACAGAAACTCGCACACTGAAAATCAAATGTAAGCTCCATTCAATAACAAAAGTGTCGTGAGATTTTATCATATTTTAATGCACTAAACTTGCTTTGCAGTAAATACCCAGATATTGTTTTTGGATTAGATATCAGGACAAAAGATCTCAGTGCCCTGCACCCAGCAATGTGTCTATGCGGAGTGACAAGTCAATGAATGCAACTATAATGTTTCAACAGGCAGAGAAAGAAAGGTAAGGGATGTCCAGTGAACCACATTAACGAGGCTTTTACACCTTAAAGAAGTTAATAATGTGATTTTGAGAGGATTTTAAAAACAAATAAAAAATACTTTACTTATTTAGGAATTGTTTTTTAAATTAGATATCAGAAAGAAAGATCTCGCGCACCTGCACCCAGCATTGTGTCTATGCGGAGTGACAAGTCAATGAACGTGACAATAGTGTTTCAACAGACAGATAAAGAAAGGTAAGGAATGTCTTGTGAACAGTTCTGACGGTACGTACACCATAAGTCAATCGTGATTTTCCTGGGTTGGCTAATAATTTCAAACTGGTGTATGTGATAGGCGTATTAATCAGAAGAACTTAGCATCACCTGCACATTGGTTGGTGTCTGTGAAAAGTGACCAGTCACTGGATGCACCAACAGTGCTGCAGGGCAAGAAATCTAATTCTCATTGCAACTTTATTTCACTTTATTTCTGATTTAAGAACAAGGATTATATTACAAAAAAAAAAAAGATTTTTATCCACACATATCCTTTGGTGTTGTGGCCCAATAAAAAAAAAAAATTGTCTCATCTGACCAACTGTGATTTTGCAAAGCTCAGTCACATCCCCAGCTATAAAAGCTTGCATGGCTACATGTGGCATTTCTTGAGAAGTGGCTTTTGTTTTGCAACCCTAACATACAAGTCACATTCGTTGAGGATTTGTCATATTGTTGTCACATGCACGCAGTGAAAAATGTTTGTCATAAATTCCTGCCACTGCTTCAGAGCTGCTGTTGGCCTCTTGGTAGCATCTTTGCTCAGTTTACACCTGGATCTTTCATCCAGTTTGCAGAGACGTCCTGATCCAGGGAAGGTCTGTGTTTGTTCCAAATGGCAAATGGCTTAAAGAAGGTGGTTAGCCTCAACAAAGTGAGTTTACAAATCACTTTTAGCAAGGGGATGATCTTCTTCCAAAGCAGTGAGTCAATTATTTTTTCCTGACACGTTGCCTTAATTTCAGGCTACCAAGCAACATAATGTGATCAGTTTAAAAGGTGGTGATTCTTTTTTATACTGACAGGGGGTCAATGAAATATTAGAGTGTGTGACTTTTTTTTTGGTCAGGCAGTATATTTAATATATTTATCCCACACAAATTCAGTCAATCAAATGTTACCTAATATGTATTTTAAAATTGTGGTCACTTATTATTTTTGAGGACCAATCAGTTTCTCGCTGGTAACTAATCCAATTTACCAGATCAATGACAAGCTGTTTTATTCCTTAATTAACATTAGCTTAATATCGTCTTTTTTTAAGAGACAAACATGCCATGACAAATACAGCCATGGGGCTGGAAGCTGATTTCCAGGACCAGGTACTTTTGTTATTATTATTATTATTATTATTATTATTATTATTATTTGTAGTAGTAGTAGTTTTAGTATTAGTATGCATTTTAATTATAGAACACTTTTCATAGGGACACAATCTCATAGTACTTACATAACCGATATAGCTAAGAAGGCCAAAAAAGTTAAATAACTAACTAAAAACTTTAGTAAACTGGCCCCCCCAGTCGAAGACTATCGCATGTTTCCTCCGAACCACGTAACCCCAACTGAACGTATCTTTTCGAACTGCTCTCTCAATGAACAACGTTCTGCATTTCAACCATGCAAATCTCAAGTCAGTGGTCCCTGAATTCCATCCGTATGTGGACTTTGTCAACACCTGCTCTCTGCACAAGGAAGCCCCAACAGCATCTTTTCTTCCTGAGAAGGCTAAGGAAGGCCCAGCTTCCACCACTGACACACCCATCGAACACACTCTTCACTCTTCAGCACTATCAAACTATTGTACAGTACACACCAACCCGTAAATTTGCAAATGCACTTTATGTTGTCTCTTTTGTATACAAATGTAGATACTTCTTTAAATGTCAATCTGTCTTGTCCCAGATAGCTGGCTAATTAGGTCTCCACGTTAGCTAGTTTTATGTTAATTTATGTTTTTAATTTATGTTGTCATGTCAATCTGTCTTGTCTCAGCTAGCCACCTCATTAGGGTTCTTAGTTAGCTAGTTAATTTATGTTGTATGTAGCACCTTATTCCTGGAGGAACATTGTTTTGTTTCACGGTGTACTAAACTGTATATGGTTGAAGTGACAATAAAAGCCTACTTGACTTGACTGTAACTCGGCCAATCAGCTCTCTCCAGATCTCCGGCTGCGAGACGTTACAGCATCACCCGGCAATCGAAACTCGCGATCTACAGATGATAGGGCGAGCACTTCACCACTGTGCCACTTGGAGTCCCCCTGGCAATGGGTTTTTTAAGAGGGGACGCCATCTGTGTCCCATAGTAAGGTCAAGCATTCTTTTCCGGCGTGAATAAAGGTGTCAGGACACAAGAGTGCATGATATCCCGTACAATATCTGTACCTCGCAACTCTCCTTCAGGGAAGAGAAGTTATAGTCACAAGCATTTGTTCTTCTTATATTACCTTGTGAGAACAATGGGGAGATCACCTGCTCCTCGGCATAGTCTCAATAATTTCGTTTGTTATCATCACCGTGGTTATTTTTTTTTTTTTTCCATCAGCCCTGTTACAGGATTCTGTTAGCAGGACAAACTAGTTTTCTTATTACTGTACTCTATAACCTGTGTCTCAGTGAGATCCTATACTGTCAGATAATTTACTGATGTCATCATTGATTAAATCATTTGTTTGTTAATTTTTTTTTTATTGATTAAGAATTTCTCTTTAGCATGTGCAATCAGAATACACATCATGCAGTGTGATGGAAAACAGAGAGCAACAGAGCCGTATCAGAGGTGAGATACAGAATATTTGTAGTTTAGGTGGAATGTAATCTCATTACCTACTGTAAGGGAAATTTTAAAACACATGCTTTTTTTGTGTTTTAGATCCAGATCCTGTGTGCAAGCGAGAATTAAAATCTAAACTGCAGAATAAATTCCGGACAATCAACGAAGGAATACCTATGCATGGCAAGCCAAGACTTCTAAATGACATTTACACAGACCTTCACATGATATCTTGTGAAAACAGACACATCAGTGGTGAACATGAAGTCAGAATTATTGAAAAGGCATGTAGGAGACTAAGAACAGACGAGTCCATCAGATATGATGACATATTTCTACACTTATCTGGAGATGAGAAACCCATCAGAACCGTGCTAACAGAAGGCATTGCTGGAATTGGGAAATCAGTGTCTGTGCAGAAGTTTGTTCTTGACTGGGCCGAAGGAAAAGCAAACCAGGATTTGGACTTCATTTTTCCATTTAACTTTAGGGAGCTAAATTTTAAAAAGAAGCAGCATCTCAGTCTGTTGGCGCTTCTTCATTGTTTTTTCCCAGAAACCAAAAACCAAACTATAGACTTTAATCATTACAAAATCATGTTCATCTTTGATGGTCTGGATGAGTCTCGTTTAAAAGTTGATTTTACAAAAAGCAAAATGTTGACAGATCTAACAGAGTCAGCTTCAGTAGACGTACTGTTAACAAATCTTATCAAAGGGAATCTGCTTCCATCTGCATTCCTCTGGATAACATCTCGACCTGCAGCATCCAGTCAGATTCCTCCTGTTTATATTGACAGAGTAACAGAGATACGAGGGTTTAATGACCCTCAGAAAGACGAGTACTTCAGGAAAAGAATCAGCGATCAAACCCTGGCTAATAAAATCATCACTCACCTGAAGTCGTCACGAAGTCTTTACATTATGTGCCACATGCCAGTCTTCTGTTGGATTACAGCGACTGTTCTTGAGCGAATGTTCAGTGAAGCAGGAACTGGAGACGTCCCCAAGACCCTGACGCAAATGTTCACACATTTCCTGATCTTACAGCTTAAACATGGATTCCAAAAGTACAAAAAGCCTGAAATGGATCATGGACAGATTGTAGACAAACTGGCAAAGCTGGCATTCCAGCAGCTGGAGAAAGGACACCTGATCTTCTATGAGGAGGACATCACTGAGTGTGGCATTGATGTCACAGAGGCCACGGTGTACTCAGGAGTTTGCACTCGGATCTTTATTGAGGAAGTCACTTCACATCTGGGGAAGGTGTACAGCTTTGTGCATCTGAGTGTTCAGGAGCATCTTGCTGCAGTGTATATATTTATTTCACATATCAATGGAAATTTCACAAAAAAACAAACCCCTAAAATCTTTGGCCTCTCCAACAAAGCAACACTGTTGGACATTCTAAAAGCAGCAGTAGACAAGGCCTTACAAAGTAAGAATGGACACCTGGACCTTTTCCTCCGCTTCCTTATGGGTCTCTCACTGGAGTCCAATTCAGTTCTCTTACAAGACCTACTGACAGAGACAGGACGCAGATATCTGAGGGAACATGCTGCCGACACAAAAGAGAAAATAACCAAATACATCAAGGAGAAGATCAGGAGGAATCCGTCATTAGACGAATCCATTAATCTGTTCTATTGTTTAAATGAACTGAATGATCAGTCTCTGGTGCAGGAAGTTCAAACATTTTTGAGTAAAACAGAAGATCATCGATTACATGGAGTCAGACTTTCTCCAGTTCAGTGGTCAGCTCTGGTTTTTGTCCTGCTGAACTCAGAGGAGGAGCTGGAAGAGTTTAATCTGCAGAAATTTGCAGCATCAGATGAAGGTTTGAAGATCTTGTCCCCAGTTGTCTCAGTATCGAGAAAGGCTCTGTAAGTTTCGTTTGAATTTTTCTGATTGCGGTTCGTTATATTTCAGTAATGACAGGATGACTAGGTTTTAAATTTCCTAGACTAATTGAGTCCAGACACAAAGATGTCTTTTTTTATATTTTAATTTTTTTCTTTTCTTTTCTTTATTAATTTTTGTAGACTAGTCAACAGTAAAGGGTTGGTTATATTCACAGAATCCAGCACATGTAATGGGAAAAGAAACATGCATGATTTATGAACAATTATGCCAAATAATAGTCTCACGCCATACAGTTTATAAAGAGGTGTATAATGTATAGTCAGGTGTTTGGTGACTTTATATCTAAGTAGTTTCTGATGCCCATGGCCATTTTATTTCTTACAGGTTGTGTGGTTGTAATCTCACAAAGAAAAGTGGTAAAGTTCTGGCAAAAGTTATCAGCTCAGGTTCTCGGTGTGTGAAAGAGCTAGACCTGAGTGATAATAAGCTGAAGGATTCAGGAGTCGTACAGCTTTGTGCTGGATTGGAGAGTCCAGACTGTATACTGGAAGTCCTTAGGTAAGACCTTCATTTGTTAATTATGTTAACCAAACCCAGAATGTGAGCGGCTGTAGCACAAGTAATAAGTGTTTGCTTAAAAAAGTGTAGAAAAGGCTAGTACAGAGTAATACTCTGGGGGAATGAACTTCTGTTAGTCTTGGGTGACTGAATACTGAAGATAAACCCTGTGCCCAGGGGCTACCCCATAATACAAACTACATTTATGAAGTTTTCGTATTATCCCTAAAGATTGTGTATCCTTGTTTCCATGTCCTGCTTGTTGTACCTGTTAGGCGGAAAAATAAGCTAAGTGCTGCGGCATTTGACGCATAAAACACTCAGCTGTCATATACTCTATGGGAGGAACTGACATCTCAGAATGAAATGTTGACACCCACAGTGAGTTCAATCTTTCTATCAATACGGCGACAAAGTCAAATGTCTTTTTCTCCTGCAGGTTGCGTAACTGCAGCATCACGGAAGAAGGCTGTGTCGCTCTTGCTGAAGCCCTGAGCACGAAGTCACACCTGAGAGAGCTCGATCTGCGCGGTAATGGTTTAGGAGAACAGGGGGTGAAGCTGCTGTCTGATATAACGGAGGATGAAAAGTACACGCTGGAGACATTAGCGTGAGTTACTGATATATTCATTCTTACACAAGATATAACTCGTGTGTATAAGGGAAATCTTTTTAACTAATAATAACCTCCCGGCTATAAGATATACAGTGATAGCATGGTTGCTATTAATACCAAAATCCTATCCATAAAATGTGTGAACTCTTAATATGTTATGGAATGTCATGCTTGATATTGAATGACCTCCAAGTCATTATTTGGCATGCAGAGATTAGAAAGCGCTTTGTGTCTTCTGAACCCCCAGCAAGTGAGACCAAATCTGCATGACCACTCACAGCACGCACAGTAAATTAAACATGACCTTTTACGACCTTTATACTATATATATCTATATATATATATATATACACACTGCATGCACAATTCTCAGACAAGGTGTATTTCTGTAGATTCATTTGATGGTTGATCGAGTGCACTGCTCTCATTCCGCTGAAAATATTAATAAACCTCAAAGCTGAATGTTTAACAGTGGAACAGCGAGTGTGTGCTTTTTAGCGGGGAAAGTAATTTTAAGCAAGAGTACGTCTTTTCAGTAACTGCCATCCATGGAGTCTAGCAGGGTCTTAATGCTGTTGGCAAGGCCTTCGCCATAGAGTACTTGGATGCAGGTAATGGAGCGTTGTCCTGAATTAACCTCATATTCTGCTTGAGTAATGCAGGCTTCTTACTCTAGAGCATGCATTAAGACATTAAAACTCCTTCACTGCATGAATACATACTGTATCACCTGAGAATGCGTGAATCCAATTAGTATTCAAATTTGGAGTATGAAAATTTAAGCGTACTTAGAAATGACAATAAGTTCAGGATACCCTCTGGCCTAATAACTGTGTCAACATTCCCACTTAGTCTTTAAAAGTTGTAACATCAGCACAGTGTTATTATTAGTGGCATGGAATGAGTGATAGTGACGTGGGACAAGTACCGTATGTGGGAGAGAAACTTCATCCTGTAGCTCTATAGCACCTGAACACACCGACACAACCAGCTCCCAGAAGACAAATTCTACTGGCAACTAAAAACTTTCAAATAAAATGAAAATAATGACAAAATTTTGAATAAAGCTCCAGTGGCAACTAAACACACAAATCATTCTGTGAACCAGAAAAAGAAAATACACTATGCAGTGCTTTGGTATATTTATCATTAAAACATCACAATCTTACTGTTTTGACGTTTACATCATTGATATCATTTTTAAAGAAAATGTCCTTGAATTTTATTCTCATCATATTTTATGTAAGTCATAGCGGTAGAAATGCGTTAAAATAAAAAGGTTTCCAGAAGGTGTGTGCAGGGGGTATGAATGTGACTTTCTGTATGAATACAGTACATGTGGCTGTCTGACAATTTTGTCCAATTATCTTACAGACTCTGAATCTCTGAATCTCCAGCCCTGACCTGGTGTAAAAGTCACAACACAACATCTGAACTTTTTTTTTTTTTTTTAGTTGTTTATTATATCTGTTATTGTGAGTTGATTTATGTGTATATACAGTCTATCTATTTATTTATTTTTTATCTTTGATTTGTTGACTTGATTTGTTTATTTGGGTGAAGAGTTAAATAAACACTATGCCTCATAGTCAGGTATTTACTATCAACTCTTCAGTGTATTTTGTGTTTTTTGTTTTATTATTATTATTATTATTATTATTATTATTATTATTATTATTATTATTATTTCTGCTGGTGTCTAACAGCTACCAAATGTTGTTGCATCATTACAATGACAGTAAACTCTCTTTATCTTCTCTTTAACTTTACCGTACACTACATGGTTCATTGTCACACACACACACACACACAAAAAAAAAAAGCTTTCAGACAGAGAATATGATGAGTTCCATCCAGTACACTGACTATCTACGACAGGAACACTTTATTATCACATGTTATCATCATGTCATAAGACTGTAACCTCATATTTGTCGGTGCTGCTGAAGTTAATCTTTAGAGACGTGTCCAGGAAACTCCATAACAAAGGGTTACGGACTGAATAAAAGACATGAACTGATAGGTGATCACTAAGAGCACATTTTTCTAGCATTAACTGTATTGTGAGTTTACACTAGTCGTGCGATCAGTGACCGTGAGTTTGTTCATTATTGCAGGTAACAAGGTGCAATAATGAGCTACACAAACGTAGGCATGACTAAACTCCAACAGGGGGCAGTAGAGTCTAAAATATGAGATTTCTTTGCCCCATAAATCCCTTGATGATGATGATTCAATTACTTGTGACATGTAGGGCCCTTGCTCAGGAGTTCAACAGTGGCAACTTGGTCGTGCTTGGGCTCGAACCCCAGACCCTTTGATCAGTAACCCGGTAACCTACAGCCTTAACTGACTGAGCCACGACTGCCCGCGTTCATTCTCTCTGTGGCTGTTTATCATCTCTTTCTTTACTATTTTTGGCCAAACTATTTTAATAAACTAATGTTGACCTTTTCTGACGGCAAAAACTGGAAAATGTAGAAACAGAACATAATTTTAGTTTTAAACTCTTCAGTATTGCAACTGTGTAACACTTAGTCCTGTCTCTGATCTCTGACATGATGTTTCAGATTATTATTTAACACTAATGATTAAAGATGGGTAAATAAATATATAATTTGTTCATTAGGTTTCAATTCCTTTTTTTTTTTTCAAATCAAGAAACCAATCCAGTGACAATGAGCCAATGAGTGTTAAAAGAGAATTTTGATGGCTTTTTTTTTTTTTTTTTTTTTTTTTTTTTTTTGTAAAATGTGGCAGGTAATAAGGCACATTTCCTATAACAAGTTACAGATAAACATTACAAACTTTTGCATTAAACTGTATTTCTAATGAGATAAACAACACAAACTGTTTTTCTCCCGAATCAGAGTGAATGATAAATTCCCTGTTGTGTTGTGTTGTGTTGCTCTGCTCCGTTTGCTCCGTGTCTGGGTTCAGGGTGTGTGCACCAAAACACATGAGTTTCCTGCTCCTGTTATTTTTGTATGTTATTGGGGAAAAGGTCATGTGATCTGATGGATCTGTTGAATCTAGACGTAACTTTTCCAGAGTGATACAGTAGGTGCGTCCGGGTGAGAAGTGAGACAGATGAAGTGATGCACATCATGGCTTGTGTCTACCGTACAAGCAGTGTTATGACCTGGGGTTGCTTCTGTTGCTTCTGTTGCTCAGGCCAAGGCTCAGCAGCATTATGTGCCCAAAATATTGGCACTGAATGACCAGGTTTTTCCATCAATTAATATTTTTCTGCCCTGATGGCACGGGTATATTCCAGGATGACGATTCATTGGAACATTGTGTGTGAGCGGTTCAGGGAGCATGAGGAATCAGTGTACATACTGCATGGATCTAAAGATCTCTGAAGGACATAAACTGTTATAACATTTGTCTATAAAGATATAAGAATAAGATCTTTTTTTTTTTTTTTTTAAATGTTACTTATATTTCTAACTTTGCATTACTCATATATATGTATGAGTATAATATTACACAGCTGTTCAGGTTATGTTATATATAGTGTTATAAAGTAATTTAGCTGTTTTGTTATGGACACGATCCCAAGCCTGTCATACACTCAAAACAATGTTCAAAACACATGGCTAGCTTAATTATCCTGCATTTCACTATTTTTCTGCTTGGGTTTTAAATTGTATTTTCTTCCATGTTTACTGGCAGAAAGGAGTTGCACATGATTCTGACATATGAACATAAACAATATTATGAAACACCAGTTTGTGCTCTATTTAACTAAGTAAAAATGTATTAGCCCAAACACTGGCAAAGATTTGAAATTTACACTACATAAGGGGAGTGTTGTAAAGGTTAAACCCTCCGGGGTCTGAGGGCTGCAGTGACCTCCAGATGTGTCAGTTGGGGTGCATTATGAATAGATGTCTAGACTCTAGATGTGTTTACGAGAAATGGCATAGTCGAAGTTCTGCTAGTAAAAGGTGTTTACTGTGTTTCCACTTTGTATAGTCACTTTTTCAAGAACATGGTGGTTCAGCGGTTATCACAGTCAGATTGTGCCTTCAAAGTCAGATCTTTCTTTTTGTGCATGGAGTCCAAAGATATGAGTGCTAGGTTGATTGATGTTTCCAAATTGATTATGGTGTCTGAATGAGTGTGTGAAGTTGCGTCCGTATCATAAGTCAGTGTGTCCAACCATCAGCTAGTATTGCCGGCTTAGATAGTTGGATTGAAAGGATAAATAATTTTACTAGATACTGTAAAGAAGGAGACTGCATGTGATGGGTAATACTTTTGAACATCATTGTAGCGGAATTCTGCAAATCAACAAAAAAAATATATAGTAATACATACAAACATACATACAAACTATTTTAAAAATCCAGCTTGGGATAAAATTAATTCATGACAAATATTTTCTCTGAAAACAGAGAAATATTCTATATACTGAATATATCATTTTTTATAACCTCGCCTATGATAACGTGAAGACCATGGGGTAAGATGCTAGTTTAAACAGTCCCAGAATTCAGGCCCATTTCTCCTTTAAATGAAATGATGGGGGATAGAGCCGGAACAAAGTATACTACCTTTAATCACATTTTGAAATATGTCACATGGCATTTTCCCTCACAATTTTTGGGTTAATGCTTTTTGTGACATGTGTCACAGTGACATTTGCTTAATTTGTTTTATATGATTTTTTTATATAAGAAATTCAGTCAGAACAAGAGATGTTATTAAAACATTTGAGTTGAACGTATAAAACATACTTTCAGTAACCGAAAGAGTTTTTTTTTCCTGTACATGTGTTCAGTACATGTGCTCCAAAATACACAAGTTTGTGTCACAAGTACACAAATTCACAGAGTATCACATGATTTGCAACATGATGTTCATTAGATGTCACTCAGGGACTTAAAGTGGGTCAAAGTCAAGGATGAAGCCGAATAAGGATCTTTCCATGACATTTATAGGGCATGTGATACCAGTGTCGCCGTGGGGTCTTATGGGCGAATTAACATGAGGCGAAGACCACCGTAAGTTTACCAGATGAAAAAAGAAATGCCGATCATCCCGAATCAATAAACAGCAACTGCTTTTAAGAAACATGTTTAGCGGAAGTGGAGGGGAATTCATTCTATGATTTCCCCTCCTTTATTGTTGTACATAATAATATGGTTTGCACAAGTAGCCTAGACACCAACCATCTACAACTTGTCTAGAACTTTTCTACAATCTGTGGTGTTACTACTTGAGATTTCCCCAAAAAAAAAAAAAAAAAAAAAAAAACTGAGCTGTGGTTGTGAATATATTTACAAATTAAAGAAAACAATCATTCTCCAGTTACTGTGAAAGTAACATAAATGAGTTCTGGAGCAAGTCATATCTGTCATATACTGTAAAGTAAAGTCATATAATTACTTAGATGGAATCGGCCGGCGTGTAAATTTAGTGTGCTATCAGTATAAACTTACATTGTACTGATAAAATAAAATAAAATAAAATAAAATAAAAAAACAGCATCAGGAAGCTTCTGCGGGAAAATGTACAGTATAAAGGAGGTTATAAACAGTGAGGGATTAGAGAGCAGCTGGAGGCTGTATGACGTGTTATTGCCGCTGTGTGCGACCTGAACTGAAAATCGCATCAAATCATCCAAGGCTTGTCTGTTTGTTGCGGTGACTCCGAGCAGAAGACACACACACACACACACACACACACACGCAGTAAGTGTCTTCAGTTTCATACTGTAAATCCGCTGACATTTTACTGATGATTTATGACTTCGCTCTCTGCTACATGATCGTGTCGCGTTTTGTTTTGTTTTGTTTTGTTTTGTTTTGTTTTGTTGTCGCTCCGTCGGCGGTTCACTGTGATTTTCACTGTTTCTAACCAAACATTCGGCTATTTCTGGGCAATTTTCTGCAAAGTTACATCTTCTTAACTACGTTATTTAATACTAAATTGATCATTCAGCTCAATTCAATTTCATTTATAAAGCGCTTTTAACAATGATCATTGTCTCAAAGCAGCTTCACAAAATGAAAAGAAAATGTATGGAAGTGTGTATGAGTGAGAAATATTTGTCTAGATAATAATGAGATTGTCCCTGATGGTGACGGCGACTACATTTGTTCACTTAAATAAAAAAAATAAAAAAATAAAAAATAAATAAAAAATAAATATATATATATATATAAAGGAGTATAAATAAAATGTTTCCGTGTTCAGGGAGCTGTAGGAAGGGGAAATAAAATGACGTCATGTTCTTGAGCTTCCCGTACAACAGTGTAAAGAATACTGGAATATTCAGCCGCATTTGTCAGGGTGTTTTTGTCTGTTTGTCTGTTTGTTTGTTTGTTTGTTTGTTTGTTTGTTTGTTTGTTGGTGCTGATGGTGAACTAAACGAATGAATTATCTGATCTAAATCCTGCTGGGCTTATAGTCACCCTGAACGAACGGAAATATCATTTTTATTAAAGAAATATAATTCTTCAACCAGTAAGTGGCGCCATAAAAAGCATTACTGTCAAAACTTGTTGAAGCCCTTAAAACTTTACAGCATTAGCCATTATTTGATTTACTGTATATTTTATTTTGTTTATAAACATATATAGGTCTCAGGATTGTGTGGTATAGAGAGTAATATTCTTTTTTTTTTTTCAGCACAACCTACTGTAGGCAACATGATGAATGAATTTTATTTCATTTGAACCAACTATACAAACATAAAAGAGAGGAAGTGGTCACACATGCAAAGAAACAGGACAGATACACATGATCACATGTTTCAATGGTTGTTTTTGGTTGTGTGTGTGTGTGAGACAAAAAAAAAAAAAACGCTTATTTTGAGAAAACATTTTTGCAACATCATTCCGATATTCTTGTATTGGTAAAATATACACATTATAAAAGTGATGATAACTTTCGTTCTGTCTGACATATCCGTAAACCCAAAAGTCTGAAGCCTCTCCGGGAAAACACTCTGGCAAGGCTTACATTTGAGCACAGACATTTTTTATATTATCATTGGCCTATTCTGTGTCGCCAATCGTTGAATAGGTCAAAGACCCTGTTAATGTCATATTTCATTATATCCTGACTAATAGTGTTTCACAAATCTGACTGATAAACAAACCTTTATTGATAAATATTAGTATTAAATCCTTTTATTGGGAACAGTGGTGATTACACAAAAAAACATTTTTGGCTGTCAAAACGTTTGAAATTGACAAACTAAACACTTTGGACCATCACTGGTATTAAATTGGTTTTGAAAACTAACATTATTATATTGTTAGTTGACTATTATATTGATATTTGACTACAGTCACTATAGATAAGGTCTGATGAACTCTACAAATGTAAATGTATGTGGTGTGCATAAATGCCATAAATGCTCTAAATAAGGTTTGATATTCTGGTCTTTTGAGGTTACATCTGCAATGTTGTTTTGAGGTCATTCATGCAATGTTATCCCAACATCATTTTACCCTATTTTCCAATGTTATCCCAACATCCCATATTTCAGGACAGAGAGGTAAAAAAGGACAGTCCGGGAAAGTGGGACAAGTGGCAAGAATAACAGATCAGCTAAGAACTCTCTAGAAAAGAGTTTCAATAAATTTGAGTAAATTTCTCATTCCTTACCCAACCTTTTACATACTAGACGAAGAAAAGCAGTTACTGAGTGGTTGAAAACTGTAAGTTCAAACATGTGATTGTGTGTGTGATTGTGCAAATCAAGTGTGATTGTGTGATTGCAGGTCTGCATTTGTTCCTGGAGCAAACACACCACAGATCTGTGAAAATGAGTTCCCCTAATGAAGATGAGAGGTAAGACAAGTAATGTATCTTAACCAGTATTATAACCATCTTAATAGGTGTATAACAGTGTTTTTGCGTCTGGCTCATCCATTATGGCAGTGGTGCTATTTTACATAAAGTGTTTACACCAATTTGAAGTCACTTCTTCAATGAAAGAGAAACTGGGATTTGTGAAGAATACACCTTTTCTGTTCCGGTGTCATTTCAGGTCATGAAAGACATGTTCCCCATTTACCTGGTTAAAAAAGAGGTCACTGGGTTGCAGAAAAAAATAATAAATGTGCCTTCAGTAGCAATTACTGGAAATAGTGTTTAAAACATACAATTTAAGAATCAAATAGAAGAACCATTAATTGCCACTATAATTGCATCGTTGCGCACCTACTGTACATATCTAAAGAAGGGATTTTTGTTATTCTCCTTGTTGTTGGTTTACAAGATGAAAAAGAAAAGATGAAGGAAAGTTATGTGGCTTTATGTGCATGTAAGTATGTATGTATGTATGTATGTATGTATGTATGTATGTATGTATGTATGTACAGTACAGACCAAACGTTTGGACGCACCTTCTCATTCAAAGAGGTTGAATTTGTATTATGGCAAGAAAAAAGCAGCTAAGTGAAGAAAAACGAGCGGCCATCATTACTTTAAGAAATAAAGGTCAGTCAATCCGAAAAATTGGGAAAACTTTGAAAGTGTCCCCGAGTGCAGTCACAAAAAGCATCAAGCGCCACAAAGAAAGCGCTCATTCAGTCAGTCATGGTATTTCTAAACTGAAATATGTAATAGTGAAGATCAGGTAGCTCATAATTTAAACATGGGAACTCGTTTTAATGAGCATCTCATTTATATAATTTCAGTTTGCTAGAACCCACATGAACGTAAAATGAAAGCACTATTCACTGAAAAATTAATGTCCTTAGATTTTTGTTTGTTTGTTTGTTATGTTTTTAATGCAGTAAACCGTCTGTGTAATAAATATGAATATACACATAGTTTTAATTAGGCATCAAAAAGAAAGTCAGCTCACCTGCTCACAACACTGTGTCTATGCAGACTGACAAGTCAGTTAATATGACTGTAGAGTTTCAACAGGCAGAGAGAATGAAAGAATAAGGAGTGTCCTGAAAAAATGTAACACAATATATATATATATATATATATATATATATATATATATATATATATATATATATATATATATATATATATATATATATATATGTGTGTGTGTGTATATATAAAATATTTAAATGCACATAAAGTTAAAGGCACATTAATTAAAAAAAAAAATTAAATTCAAATACCTATTTTCTACAATATGTTTTTTTTTTTTTTGGTTTTGTTTTTTCTTTACGTACTGATACTGGAACTGACACAGTTAACAAGTGGTCCTTCACTTGATTAACGGTTTCCAGTATACTGCTGCAAGGAATATTAAAATAATTGACTTTTTGTTTTCTTTTTATTTAAGATGTAGGAGATTAAAGGAAAATTTTATCAGCAAAGATGTTTATATTTTTTGTCTTTAAAAAAAAGTAAAATAAATTTATCTTCAACAATCATTGTAGCTAACTGCAAAATGGTTTGTGTTTAGTCTTCTTGATCTAAAGTGCTCAGTGTCACCTGAACCCAGCTTAGTGTCTATGAAGAGTGACAAATCAATGGGTTTACCAATACTGTTTCAACAGTCAGAGAAAGAAAGGTAAGGAATATCTCATGAATAATTATATCACTCACTCACTCACTCATCATCTATACCGCTTAATCCTGTATTCAGGGTCACGGGGGGCCTGGAGCCTATCCCAGGAGACTTAGGGCACATGGCAGGGTACACCCTGGACAGGGTGCCAATCCATCGCAGGGCACAGACACACACACACACACACACACACTCACTCATTCACACACTACGGGCAATTTGGGAACGCCAATTAGCCTAACCTACATGTCTTTGTACTGTGGGAGGACACCCACCAAGCACGGGGAGAACATGCAAACTCCATGCACACAGAGACAGGAATCGAGCCTGGCCGGGGATTGAACCCGGACCCTGGCGGTGCATGGCGACAGTGCTAACCACTACACCCCCGTGCCGCCGAATAATTATATTTGTATTTAAATTTATATACTAACAAGTTCATATAGTAACATATTTTTAAACTGATTTTTAAAAAGAGGTTATATAAAAAAAAACACACACACACAAATAAATAAGAAAGAATAACTAGTTTAGTCTATAAAAAATAGGGCAAGATTAAGAACAAAGTAGCATTGATGAAACTTGAATTGACAAATTTATGAATGTGATTGTTGCTTATTTCATAGAACAATCAGTTTCATGGTGCTAACTATAACTCTTTATCTCACCAATGACAATGGGTTTTATTTCGTATTAAAGATTAGCCTAATATTGTTTTTATTGTATTTTATTTTTTTATTAAGAGACAAGCATGGCATATCAAATTTGTCTGTGGTGCTGGATGCTGCTTCCCAGGGCAAGGTACGTATTTGTATCATTGACTGAGTTTAGGAGTTTAGTTATTGAGTGTAAGGGACCACCCCTAAAGGGCACTGTGTACAAGTTTGTTTATAGTTTTGTTAGCCGACTCAGTTTCTCAGAAGGCACCTCGGTGAGGTGATGACAGAGCTCACCTGAACCGAGGTAGCTCATTAAAAGTGTTATAAATAGCTGGCTGTTCTGGGAAACTGGGTCGAGCACTAATCCTGTCAAGTGGGCATGTGGTTGGGTTGGGTTGGGTTGGGTTGTATTTTACTTTATTCTTGTTTGTTTATATGGGCTCTGAATAGTTTTGTTAGCTGTGTGATATGTCTGTGTCAGTGTAATGTTTAGTTTATTCTGTGTTTTAGTAAGTACTGTGCCGTGTGCTTCTTGTGTTTCATTTTGTCTTGTATTTTTAGTGTTGTCTTCTTATTTAAGCTTGTTTTTTGAAAATGCATAAATGATTATTCTTACATACCAGGAAGGTCTCCTTTAAGATCTGCGGTACCATATGATAATGGCCAAATATTTGCTGATATGTCTTTATTAATATAATTAATTAAAACAATTTTTCTTTAGTGTGTGAACCCAGAAAATACAGTGGGCAGTGCAAGAGTGATGGAGAACAGAGAGCATCTTGGCAGCGCCAGAGGTGAGATAGAGAACATCAAGCTTGCATGAGGAACAAAAGCAATTGTATTACGATTCTAGTTTTTGTTAATTAATTGATATATTACCAAGGAAATATTAAAATTTATTTATTTAACTTTGAGAATCCTGCATGTTAATAATTCTAATTTTTGGTATGGCTTTCTTTATGTCTTTAGAACCGGACCCCGTGAGGAAGGAAAGATTCAAATCCAAGTTTAAGGAGAAATTTCAGATAATTAATGAGGGAATACCTACGCATGGAAAGTCAAGATATTTAAATGAGATTTACACAGATCTCTACATCACATCAGATTGTGGGTGTGGACACATCAATGATGAACATGAGGTCAGGAGTATTGAGAAGGCATGCAGGAGACTAACAACAGATGGGTTCATCATTTGTAACGAGATATTTAAACCCTTACCTGAAGATGAGAAACCCATCAGAACCGTGCTAACAGAAGGCATTGCTGGAATTGGGAAAACAGTGTCTGTGCAGAAGTTTGTTCTGGACTGGGCCGAAGGAAAAGCAAATCAGGATTTGGATTTCATTTTTCCATTTAACTTTAGGGAACTAAATTTTAAAAAGGGAGAAGGTCTCAATTTGTTTGAACTTCTTCACTGTTTTTTCCCAGAAACCAAAAACCAAACTGTGGACTATCATCTTTACAAAATTATGTTCATCTTTGATGGACTGGATGAGTCTCGTTTGTCTCTTAACTTCTCAAGCACAAACATATTGACAGATCTATCAGAGTCAGCTTCAGTAGACGTACTGTTAACAAATCTTATCAAAGGGAATCTGCTTCCATCTGCATTCCTCTGGATAACATCTCGACCTGCAGCATCCAGTCAGATTCCTCCTGTTTATATTAACAGAGTAACAGAGATACGAGGGTTTAATGATCCTCAGAAAGACGAGTACTTCAGAAAAAGAATCAGTGATCAAACCCTGGCTAATAAAATCATCACTCACCTGAAGTCGTCACGAAGTCTTTACATTATGTGCCACATGCCAGTCTTCTGTTGGATTACAGCGACTGTTCTTGAGCGAATGTTCAGTGAAGCAGGAACTGGAGACGTCCCCAAGACCCTGACGCAAATGTTCACACATTTCCTGATCTTACAGCTTAAACATGGATTCCAAAAGTACAAAAAGCCTGAAATGGATCATGGACAGATTGTAGACAAACTGGCAAAGCTGGCATTCCAGCAGCTGGAGAAAGGACACCTGATCTTCTATGAGGAGGACATCACTGAGTGTGGCATTGATGTCACAGAGGCCACGGTGTACTCAGGAGTTTGCACTCGGATCTTTTTTGAGGAAGTCACTTCACATCTGGGGAAGGTGTACAGCTTTGTGCATCTGAGTGTTCAGGAGCATCTTGCTGCAGTGTATATATTTATTTCACATATCAATGGAAATTTCACAAAAAAACAAACCCCTAAAATCTTTGGCCTCTCCAACAAAGCAACACTGTTGATAAGGCCTTACAAAGTAAGAATGGACACCTGGACCTTTTCCTCCGCTTCCTTATGGGTCTCTCACTGGAGTCCAATTCAGTTCTCTTACAAGACCTACTGACAGAGACAGGACGCAGATATCTGAGGGAACATGCTGCTGACACAAAAGAGAAAATAACTACATACATCAAGGAGAAGATCAGGAGGAATCCGTCATTAGACGAATCCATTAATCTGTTCTATTGTTTAAATGAACTGAATGATCAGTCTCTGGTACAGGAAGTTCAAACATTTTTGAGTAAAACAGAAGATAATCGATTAAATGGAGTCAAACTTTCTCCAGTTCAGTGGTCAGCTTTGGTTTTTGTCCTGCTGAACTCAGAGGAGGAGCTGGAAGAGTTTAATCTGCAGAAATTTGCAGCATCAGATGAAGGTTTGAAGATCTTGTCCCCAGTTATCACAGCATCCAGAAAGGCTCTGTAAGGTTTACTTGAATTTTTGTGTTATTGTGGTTCATTTGTTATATTTCAGTAATGTAAAGATGACCTTATTTACTGTATGTCGTTACATCAAACAATATTCAGTCTTATTGATTTAGTATTTTCGCAGTATTTAAAGATGTGTTGAAGTCTGTTTTTGGGTGAATTTTGTTGTTGTTGCAGGCTGTGTGATTGTAATCTCACAAAGACAAGTGCTACAGTACTGGGCAACATCCTCAGCTCAGTCTCTTCATGTCTGAGAGAACTGAACCTGAGTGATAATAAACTGCAGGATTCAGGTGTCAAAGTTCTTTCCACTGGATTGAAGAGTCCACACTGTAACCTGGAGATCCTTAGGTAAGATTTATTTTTTCATCTGTAATTATATTGTTTTCATGATGATATTTTTTATTATGTAAGGATAAGAAGCCCAGTCATCCATGAGAAAATCTGAGTAGAACCGCTGCTCCTTGGAAAGGAGCCAGTTGAGGTGGTCTGGGCATCTGGTAAGGATGCCACCAGGATGTCCACCTAGGTGGAAGGAGGCCATGGGGCAGACTGAGGACTGGATAGAGAGATGTATTTTCACACTGGCCTGGGAACACCTTGGAATTTGTCAGTCAGAGTTGTTTGAGTTGGATGGGGAAAGAAAAGTTTGGGATTTGTGCTGGAACTGCAACACCCTTGAGTCAATCTCAGATTAGTGGTTGAAGATGGATGGATGGATGAATGTGTGAGTGATTGACTGTTGCTCAAGTGTAGTGTGTCCTAAAAGACGGAGCAATGGTGTAGATATGATGGTAATCTGTGATACTCTTGGGGGATTAACTGGCCGTTGAAGTAAATCCCCATCACCATGGGTCAACCAATGATGCTCATTCGAAAAACCATGAGTAATTGAAGAGCATGGGATGTCACTATAATTTATTTATGGAAGACCATTTAAGCCATACACCACTGTCCACACACTTCGGACAACAAGATATTGTGTTTTTGTAATTGTGTTTGTCTTGATCACTGAGAGCAAGAGAGTTGAAATATACTGAGGCAAATCTGCATCCACAAACCGCATACAGTATAACTGAGTTCTTGAATAGAAAAATCCCTGTGATGTGAGCAGCGGGCCAGTGGAAGTAACAAAAATCTCAAAAAGAAAATGACACCCACACTAGTGTTAAATCATTGTACTAATACTGCGACAAAGTCAAATGTCTTTTTCTCCTGCAGGTTGCGTAACTGCAGCATTACAGAAGAAGGCTGTGTCGCTCTTGCTGAAGCTCTGAGGACGAAGTCACACCTGAGAGAGCTCGATCTGCGCGGTAATGATTTAGGAGAACAGGGGGTGAAGCTGCTCTCTGATATGAAGGAGGATGAAAAATACACACTGGAGACATTAGAGTGAGTTACTGATATATTAATTCTTATATAGAATATGAATTATGTATATCAGGTGACCTGGGAAATCTTCACTTGTTCACTTGAGAGGCTTGTACAGTGGACACTTTGCATGATGGGTTTTTCATGCGCTTCCCTTCTTACCCTGACTCTCCCATCGCTCTGGAATAGGCTCAATCTGGTCTCATCAGGTCACATAACTTTTTTTTTCCATCACTCCAAAGTCTAATCATTATGGTCCCTAGCAAACAGAAGCCTTTTTTCTTATTGGTTCTCAACATATTGTGGGTGCGTATGTGTTTCTGTGGAAAGTCCCTTATTTTCACTATTAATCATAACGCTGATTTTTACCATTGATGCATATATTTTTTTTACCATGGGACATCACCAAGGGTTTAAGTAATTTCCAAGTTATTATTGACTTCAAAGTCTTCAGTTAGCATGAACATAAAAATATGTAATTATTCATCATCATGACAAGTCTTTAATTCCCATTTAACATTAAAAGTTAAATAGAATGCATTGTTGTTATTATTATAAATAACACTAAATAAAGTGTTAGGGGGGATAAAGCTGCACTTGGAATAATTGTTGTTGAAGCTGGCCAGGTTTGGAGGGAAGTTCCAAAGCGCCAGTCTGGCTCCCAGCAGTTTCACTATCAACCAAACACAATAATGTAGCGAATGAAAAATAAATAAATAAAATAAAGAAAAGACAAATCGCAGGTGATAATACATGCACAATGAAACGAAAGTACACTGAAAAAAATAATCCTTTGAATTTACTTGATCTTAATGTGTACATCGGTCCCACATCATCAAAATGTGGCCAAATTACACAATGTTTGGCTGCTAAACCAAAATTTTTCATTCATGTTAAACTTGTGTGAAAGAATCATGTTGACTTAACATAATCTTTACATAATCATTTACTGTAATAGCAATCGATTGTGTAATTGTAATGTAATTTGATTAAGTCAATGATACTCCATTATTATCGACAAGTCTAACATGTTCTTTGTGCTACTTATGTTGCTACAACGAGATGTTATACCACAATGTATACCAGCCCTATTTTCCCACACTTTAGTGACTCTTAAAGACAACTCCAGAGGCAGTAAATATGTAATTCATCCTTTTTTATTAGGGAACAACTTATAACAGGTACCATACTCTCCTCATACGCTGTAGGAGAGCTCAAGGTCCTCCGACCCCTCGAAATACTCAATTTTGTCAGCCCGGCTAAAAGCGGGAACTTCCGATGAAAACTCCTCTTCAGCAGACAGGTGAAGCTGGAACTGCTAATTTGGAAAGGAGGGGGTCCTGCTGAGCGACTGTATTTTATTTATTTTCCAGGTCTCCACGAACGTGACCCGTCTTTCCAGCGTTGGACGCCGGAGCTGGCGACAAAGCGCACATGACTCGGGCTCAGAGAAGCCGCCCTCCTGCGGACAGGGGAGAACCGCGGACTTCTTCTTTGTCACATTAGCTCCCTTGCACATACTAGCTAGCACTGTTAGCACAGCTAAACAGAGCCAACCAAACTGAGATGACTGACAGTGAACCTAAAATCAGCGCTCCGCGGGTAGACGACTCACCAAATAAGGCTGTTGTCGCCAACACCAACAGGAACAGTTAAGCTGATTTTCAGCTCAGTCTTATAATGTCAAATGTAGAGTTGACTAGCAGCACCTAGAAGAACTCTACGGAAAAGGTGTTCACAGCGAGGTGAAGAGCGTAAGAACTGAGAGTCAACCGTGGTGACGAGGGCTTATAGGTGTAGACGGGGCTACACCTACGTCACCACAGGTTTGACTGCCTTTAAGGCGTGAATAAAGGTGGCTTCAGCCAGGACACGAGAGGCCGTGATATCCCATACAATATGTGTTGTACCGAGTGAATCGACTGAAAGGGAACTTAGCGCAGGTGTAGTTTGATTCGTCTTGCTCTTCTGTTTCATTAGTGGTTCATGACAGCTGGCGTCTCGCTACTGCCCCCTGCTGTATGTATGAAATGTTGACTTACCATGAATGTTTCGTGTTTAGACAACTTATTAGGAATGTGTACGGTCAAGTTGGGACAAAATTACGTTAACCATAATCGAAAAAAAAAACATTTTAAATCAACAAATGCGATTATTATGAGTAAACTGAAAGTAATTATATTATGTAAAATGCACAACCTGCCTTGTTCGTTTTTTTGAGTGCATGGTCAAGGTCAAGACATTTTCTTCTTTATATAAATATATTTTATATTGTCTTATATTTATGATTTTATAGAAGGTTGCCTATAATTTTAATCATTCTAATATTTTGTGTTAACTGATGGTCATAAATGCTCAGCAGGTAAATGCAATTTTTTAAAAAGTTTTTAAAAGTAGTGTGTACTCAGGAATAGACATGACTGTATATACTGTATGAACTTTATCCATGTGGATGTCTAACAATATTGTTCTATTCTATTCTATTCTATTCTATTCTATTTCTATAGCGCTCTTAACAGTGGTCATTGTCTCAAGGCAGCTTCACAGAAATGAAAAGAAAATGAAAAGAAAATTTATGGAAGTGTATATATGTGTAAGAAAAATGTGTCTAGATAATGAGATTGTCCCTGATGAGCAAGCCAAGGGTGACGGCGACAGTGGCAAGGAAAAACTCCCTGAGATGGCAGTAGGAAGAAACCTTGAGAGGAACCAGACTCAACAGGGAACCCATCCTCATTTGGGTGATAACGGATAACAGAAATTGTATAACATCATGTGTGTTATGCAGCTGAAAGTTCGATATAACAGAAGTTATTTAAATTAACACAAAGTCCAGTTCAGCTCAGGGATGAGTCAGCAGGTGCAGAGGGCAGATGGGGGTCTGGATCACTGGGAGCTCAGGAGCAGCATGTGTAGCTCCAAACCATCATGAAGAAGAATCCAGCTGGAGCAGGTCCTTCTATGGATGCCTCAGGAACCTCGCAGGGTCGTCCTCTGTCTACTGAAGCTGGCACAATCTCCAGATGCCTCGGGATGGGTGGAAAAATAAAGAGCAGGTGAAAAGAATTAGCATGGTTGCCATTCACGATAGATGTACTGGAGTATGAGGTAAAGAAATGAATTATGTGTATGCCAGATTAAAGAGATGCGTCTTGAGTCTACTTTTAAATTGGGAAACTGTGTCTGAGCCCCGAACACAGTCAGGAAGGCTATTCCAAAGTTTTGGAGCTAAATATGAAAATGCCCTACCTCCTTTTGTAGATTTTGATATTCTGGGAACTACCAGTAGTCCGGAGTTTTCTGATCTTAAGGAGCGTGGTGGATTGTAACGTATCAGAAGACTGGTTAGGTATGTGGGAGCTAGACCGTTTAGAGCCTTGTACGTAAGTAATGCTATTTTGTAATTAATTCTAAACTGAACAGGTAGCCAGTGCAGGGATGATAATATTGGGGTTATATGATCATATTTTCTGGATCTAGTGAGAACCCTGGCGGCTGCATTTTGGACTAACTGTAGCTTGTTAATTGAGGATGCAGGACAGCCACCCAGTAATGCATTACAGTAGTCCAGTCTGGAGGACATGAATGCATGAACCAGCTTTTCAGCATCAGATACAGATAAAATGTTCCTAAGCTTGGCAATATTTCTAAGATGGAAAAAGGCTGTTTTTGTGATGTTGGAGATATGATTTTCAAAGGATAATATTACACCCAGGTCTTTCACTGTCGAGCTGGTGGTAACAGTACATCCTTCT
Source organism: Clarias fuscus (assembly GCA_030347435.1). NCBI lineage: Eukaryota > Metazoa > Chordata > Actinopteri > Siluriformes > Clariidae > Clarias > Clarias fuscus. The sequence continues at coordinate 2,322,519 of CM059210.1, read as the reverse complement.
AAACGCAGGCTGAATTGTGAGGGCTGGTGTGTACTGGTTTTTGGGCCAATAAGTAATATCTCTGTCTTATCTGAATTTAGTAAAAGAAAATTATTGGTCATCCAATCTTTTATATCTTGAATACACTCAGGTAGTCTAGACAATTTGGGTATTTCGTCTGGTTTTGTGGAGATGTATAACTGGGTATCATCAGCATAACAATGGAAACTAATCCCATGTCTTCTAATGATGTTACCCAAGGGAAGCATGTATATTGAGAACAGCAGAGGTCCTAAAACTGACCCTTGTGGCACCCCATATTTCACTGGCATTACACCAGACTGTTCTCCATTCAGATCTACAAAATGGAATCGATCAGACAGGTAGGATCTAAACCATTTTAACGCCTGTCCCTGAATACCAATGTGATTTTGTAAGCGATCTATGAGAATATCATGATCTATAGTGTCGAATGCAGCACTAAGATCAAGTAAGACGAGTATTGAGATGCAGCCTTGGTCCGAAGCTAAAAACAAGTCATTTGCAATTTTAACTAGTGTAGTTTCTGTACAATGATTGTGAAATTATATTACAGACTCTGAACCTCCAGACCTGACCCGGTGGAAGGAGTCACAACACATGTGAACGTTTTGGCAGTTTGTTTTCTTGTTTATTATCAGTTTTATTGTCTTTATCTATTTAGCATCTTTCATAATAAAAAGAATAAGCAAGAAATATATTTAATGGGCTTTCAGAGCAATATAGTGATTTTAGTGACTTAAACCTCAAATGCCTCAAAATTATTTATGTGAATTACTATTACATAAATGGCTTGCTATATATAAAATGCACGAGTGTGGTGATAAAATAAGGGATTAATGATTTAATTAAACACACTACATCCAAAGGTCTCATATTATAAGTGGAATTGGAAACCATGACACATGGTGAACAAAGACGGGAAAAAATGTCTCATGTTTTTAGTAATAATATTGAAAGATGTATAAAGGTTTTATTTGTGCATGTGGGTAAAAGTCTGGATATTTCCCTGAAACGGCTCTTTATTTAGTATCACTCCTACATAAGCAATTGTGAACGGTTGTTTTTGATATTTTTTTACTCAGTGTTTTAATAAAAATCTTATTTTATGCTTTTCTTTTTCTGTTAAATGCACAGTTTTTATTGTTTAACATTTAAATTTTTAAAAAATCAGTTGTCAGTTAAACTGCTGAGGCTTTTTTGACCCTGTCTTGCCACAATGCACACTCCATGTTATACTGCTGTGGAATAATTGTGTGGGGCAAATGCTTTTTTTTTCTACTGAGGAGAACATAAATGGCCTGGTGGTTTAAGGCCTGGACAAAAGGTGTAAATCGTTTGTCCTTTACAGTAGAAAAAGACTGAAAGTCACTGGCAAAGTCATCATTTAAACCAGTCCGAGTCGTTCGTTCGTTTGTCACGTGACTCCCATAGACGCCATGCAGTGCAGTACACTGGAAACAGAACTGAAAGGATTTAAAGGTAATGACTCATCTCTGTTTGAGCATAGCGGATCCTATTTATTTGAGTCAGAGCGCAGCTCCTCATGTGGTTTAAAATGACAGGGGGGGGATTCTAAGATGGCGGAGTGAGCGGTTGCGTTAATGCAGGATCTGAAAAAAAATTAGTTGGACAACGTCCTGAAATTGATAACTGACGAAAAAAACCTACCAACAGCTTTGAAATGATAGTTTACTTAAGTTTGATTTAATTTTGTAACGCTATTTACACAGATATTCGCCCTTTCCTTGAACAAAAACGTGATGGCAAACTCCAGTCAAGCAGGTACCGGGCTAGTGGACTATGACTACAACTTAACTGCTCTTACAGAGACATGTGATGAAGAAGAAATTGAAGCGATGATAGAAGAAAATACTAAGATAAGATATGACCATACACCATTGCCCAGTCCGAATCCCAAGAAAGTACGAACAAAGATGAAAGACATACCAAAACAACCAGACGGAATAACTAATGAAGTGATCTTCGATGCAATTCAAACTCTAATTAGCAACAGTAGATAAAGTACACACGTGGACAAAATTGTTGGTACCCTTCGGTCAATGAAAGAAAAACTCACAATGGTCACAGAAATAACTTTAATCTGACAAAAGTAATAATTAAAAAAAATTCTATGAATGTTAACCAATGAAAGTCAGACATTGCTTTTCAACCATGCTTCAACAGAATTATTTAAAAAAATAAACTCATGGAACAGGCCTGGACAAAAATGATGGTACCCCTAGAAAATACTGAAAATAGTGTGACCAAAGGGACATGTTAATTCAAGGTGTGTCCACTAATTAACATCACAGGTGTCTACAATCTTGTAATCAGTCAGTGGGCCTATATATAGGGCTCCAGGTAGTCACTGTGTTGTTTGGTGACATGGTACAGTATGTACCACACTCAACATGGACCAGAGGAAGAGAAGGAAAGAGTTGTCTCAGGAGATTCGAAAGAAAATTATAGACAAGCATGTTAAAGGTAAAGGCTATAAGACCATTTCCAAGCAGCTAGATGTTCCTGTGACTACAGTTGCACATATTATTCAGAAATTTAAGATCCATGGGTCTGTAGCCGACCTCCCTGGACGTGGCCGCAGGAGGAAAATTGATGACAAATCAAAGAGACGGATAATCTGAATGGTAACAAAAGAGCCCAGAAAGACTTCTAAAGAGATCCAAGGTGAACTTCATGCTCAAGGAACATCAGTGTCGGATCGCACTATCCGTCATTGTTTGAGCCAAAGTGGACTAAATGGGAGACAACCAAGGAGGACACCATTGTTGAAAACAAATCATAAAAAAGCCAGACTGGAATATGCCAAACTACATGTTGACAAGCCACAAAGCTTCTGGGAGAATGTCCTATGGACAGATGAGACAAAAATGAAACTTTTTCCCAAGGCACATCAGCTCTATGTTCACAGACGGAGAAATGAAGCATATGAAGAAAAGAACACTGTCCCTACTGTGAAACATGGAGGAGGCTCTGTTATGTTCTGGGGCTGCTTTGCTGCATCTGGCACAGGGTGTCTTGAATCTGTGCAGGGTACAATGAAATCTCAAGACTATCAAGGGATTCTAGAGAGAAATGTGCTGGCCAGTGTCAGAAAGCTGGGTCTCAGTCGCAGGTCATGGGTCTTGCAACAGGACAAAGACCCAAAACACACAGCTAAAACACCCAAGAATGGCTAAGAGGAAAACATTGGACTATTCTAAAGTGGCCTTCTATGAGCCCTGACCTCAATCCTATTGAGCATCTTTGGAAGGAGCTGAAACATGCTGTCTGGAAAAGGCGCCCTTCAAACCGGAAACAACTGGAGCAGCTTGCTCATGAGGAGTGGGCCAAAATACCTGCAGAGAGGTGCAGAAGTCTCATTGACAGTTACAGGAATCGTTTGATTGCAGTGATTGCCTCAAAAGTTTGTGCAACAAACTATTAAGTTAGGGGTTCCATCATTTTTGTCCAGGCCTGTTCCATGAGTTCTTTTTTTTTTTATAATTCTGTTGAAGCATGGTTGAAAAGCAATGTCTGACTTTCATTGGTTAACATTCATAGAATTCTTATTTATTATTACGTTTGTCAGATTAAAGTTATTTCTGTGACCATTGTGGGTTTTTCTTTCATTGACCGAAGGGTACCAACAATTTTGTCCACGTGTGTACATCGTCTAGGAAAGAGAAATGACGCCGCTACAAACAAGTTACCCAGGCCAGTGATCATCCAGTTTGCAATGCGAACGGTTCGAGACGAAGTGTGGAAAAAATCACGAGAGGCAAGAATATGTAAAGAGATGAACATTCAGTTTAAAGAAGACTTCTCAAAGGAAGATCGCGAAGCTCGTGCTAAGCCAGGAAAAATGGGAAGAGAGCCTTCCTAAACGAAGGCTACGCGCTCATTGATGGACTTAGAGTTGACCCATGACTCAAGGTAACACTTAGACTCTTGGTCTAGTGTGTAAAGGTTGCCGCAGATCAGATATATATCTGATTAAACTGTTAAAGGAAAAAAGGTGTTTACCTTAAGTTTGTACTGCTTATGTAGCAGTCAGTATGGTTTTGTATTTGAGTTATTATGGACAACATGTTCACTCCTGCGTAACAGCATAAAGTTTAGTGCGTACTGAAGTTACGCTAAGATATGTCTGTTTCTTTTCTATCGTTGAATGTTAGGGGGTTACAAAACAGTGTTAAGCGTAAACCAATTTTTTTATTTTGCAATGAACAAAAAGCAAATTGTGTTTTTTTTTACAAGAGACTCATTTTTTGGAAAATTCAGTGGGGTGATTTAGCCTTGTTTGCGCATGGATCGTCATATTCAGCTGGTGTGATGGTATTATTAAACAGATTTGAAGGCTCTGTAATTGTTCATAAAGGGGACACAGAAGGCCACTGGTTAATGTTAGTAGTAGAAATACATGATAAATGTTACATACTACTTTGTATTTATGGCTATAATAACAAAGTGGCTAACAGAGAAATGTTGGAGAAACTTGGTAATCTGGTTAACGGGTGGAAAAGAAAGTATAAAGCAGAAAATGTGATAGTAGGGGGTGACTTTAACATAGTTCCTGATTCATGGCTAGACAGGAGACCTCAATGAGCTTCCCATTCTGTGTATACTGATACTATATTGAATTTCTGTAAAAAAAAAAAAAAAAGTAAATGTAATTGACTGGCTGATTTCTTGTGAATTGTGTAAAGTTATTTCAGAATGTGATATTTCAACTGTCCCGCTTACTGACCACTGTATGGTTCCTCTGTCCTTATCAGTAATCAAGAAATCTCAAATCTCTCCTAATATTTGGAAATTTAATAATGACTTGTTAAAGAATGATAGATTTTATCGGCTGTTGTTGGATCTTATTGAGGAAATTGATAAGTTAGAAATGACTGATTTAAACAAATGGGAATGGTTTAAATGTAAGGTAAAACAATTAGCAATTGATACAGGCAAACTTTTATCAGCGAGGAGAAAACAACAACAAAGAGAATTGATAGGGGAATTAAATGTACTGGCAGTTAATTCTCAAGAATCACCTGAAAATTTAGCAAAATTAAAGTCACTGCAATCTCAACTAGACGAATTGTATCCAGAAAAAGCAACGGGAGCTTATATTCGTTAAAAAAAAAAAGCGCGGTGGATTGAAAAAGGAGAAAAGAGTTCATCATATTTTTTTGGCCTTGAAAAACAAAAACAAACAAAGAAGAAAATCTCTAAACTCACGATTGATGATGTTGTAACGGGTGATCAAAAAGTAATTCAAGATGAGATTTTAATTTTTTATATAATGACTGTGACTCATTATTTAGGAATACAAGAGATACAATTTATAAATTGAATGAGGAAGACAAACACTTAATTGAGGATGAGTTGACTTTAGAGGAAATTGATGTAGCTCTTAAACAAATGAATAATAGTAAATTACCAGGTATAGATGGTTTGATTACAGAATTTTTAAAACATTTTTGGAAAGATATTCGGATGTTATTATTACATAATGCATTTTTAGAATGCATTCATAATGGAAGCTTATCACCTACTATGAAAACAGGATTAATAACCTTGCTACCTAAACCCAAAAAACAAATTATATCATTAGATAATTGGAGACCAATAACTCTGTTATGTACAGATTATAAAGGACTTGCCCTAGTATATGCTAATCGTCTGAAACTTGTACTGGGGAAACTTGTCGAGGAGTATCAATCAGCATTCATTAAAGGAAGATACATTCAAAAACATATTAGACTAATCCTGGACATGATCGATTATCAATCACTGATTCGATCAGAAAGCCTTATTTTATTTATAGATTTTTTTTAAAGCATTCGATACGGTGGAGCATGAATTTATTTTTACGACACTTAAAGTGTTTGGTTTTGGGGAAGGGTTTTGCAGGGTATTAAAATGTTATATAACAACATTTATAGTTATATATATATCCCTTAATCCAGGAATGACTCCAAGAAATGAGATTTTGCGAGGAATTAGACAAGGATGTCCAATTTCTCCCAAACTGTTTATATTATGCACTCAAATTATTTAGTTGTTAACCATCCTCAATTAAAAGGAATAACCATTTCTGATTATCGAATTAGTCAATTTGCTGATGACACAGTAATATTTTTAAAAGATAAATCTATAGTCAAGAAAGCCCTGAACATTATTTCAGTTTTTTTCCAGAGCATCAGGCCTTTGCTTAAATATAAAAAAGTGTGAACTCTTTCCTCTGTATTCATGTAATGAAGAAATTATAGAATCCATTCCTGTTAAATCTGAAGTGAAATATTTGGGTTTAATAATGTCTAAGAGAACAAGTAAACATAGAAGAGAGAATTGACAGCATGAAAAAATCTCTTAATCACTGGCTCATGAGAGATCTGTCTATAATGGGCAGAATTCTCTTGACTAAAGCAGAAGGACTATCTAAACTAATTTATCCATGTTAATTTCTTTGTATTTCTCCTCAACTGATAAAAAAATGAACTCTATTTTGTTTAGTTTCATATGGAAAAACAAAACCCATTATGTTAAAAAATCTCAAATGATTAAAGAATATAAAAATGGGCTGAAAGCCTATGAATTTGAATCATCGGTTGGAACACTTAAACTGAAATGGATTAAAACGTATTTAACACAGCCTAATTCAATGTGGTTTCATATACCAAAATGTGTATTCAAGACAGTCGGAGAGTAAGATTTTTTGCTGAAATGTGACTTTGAGGTTTCTAAATTGCCAAATAAGCTTTCAAAATTCCACAAACAAATTTTGTATTATTGGAAAATTATATTCACTCAAAATTTTACACCACACAACTCTACCTTGTGGACCAACAGGACCATTACAATAAATAGGAAGACAGTATTCAAACTAGAGTGGTATGAAAATAAGGTGTTATATGTTGCAGATTTATTGGATGAAGATGGTCAATTTATTCAACATAATTCATTTATGGAGAAATTTGAGATAAAACGTTCTTTTAGAGAATTTAATACGCTGTGTAAAGCCATCCCTCCTCCTTTAAAACAATTAATACAAAATACCCTTACTTATTCAAATGTATCAGATAAATTGCCTGAATTGAAGATTGGAGGAATACATATCGTGGATAGAAAGTGTAAGAACAAAGTAATAGGGAATGTATTAAAAAGCAAGTTATTTTCAGACTTTAATATACCTTCAAAAATAAAACATTTGGATAATGAAGTATTTAAAAATAAATTTTGTAATTATCTTAAATGGCCAATTCTACCTAAAATGAGGGATATGCAATTTAGAATTATTAACAATGTTTACCCGGCTGCCGAAATCGTACGGAAAAGATTCCGTTTTGAGGTAGATCTCTGTGTTTTTTGTTTAGAGATGCCTGAAACCATTGAACATTTATTTTTTTATTGCCCAGCAACATTACATTTTTGGGAGGATGTCAACAGCTGGCTAAACATTGACACTAATACTGATATTTCATTGTTTAATTTGTTTCAGGTGTTGATTTATGCAGATGGTTTTTCAAAAGAGATGTCATTGATGATCCTTACAATGGGTAAATATCATATACATAAATGTAAGTGGAATAACAGTAAGCCCTCTATAAATTGTTTTAAAAAATGAATACATAAAAAATATAGAGAATCAACCCCTTGGTGAATTGTGTAAAACCATGGATGAGTATATTTTTAGTTACTTGTTTATTTTCCTTGCAACCCCCGAAAATGTTTGTTTTGTTTGTTGTTTAATTTGTGGAGATTTATATATATATATATACACATGGATATTTTTGTATAACTGGAATTTAATTATGGAAAAGTGTGTATTTTTTTGGCATATGCGTAATTGTTTTCCCCATTTTGAGTCTGCAAATTGTTATTGAGAATAAAAAAATAAAAAAATAAAACTCAGAGACTCATCTCTGTTTCCTGTATTCGCCCCTGTTTAATAGTTCTCATTAAGAGTCACCTAGCCTTCGGTTCATATGAGATCAGACAATCTAAATTAATGTTAGATGGAATTGATATAACTGATAAAAAATGCAGTAATAAACACATTTGCCGGATTTTTCAAACTCAAAGAAGAATTACTCCAAGGGGGAAATTTCATTGGAGATCTTATAGTCAAGATATCAACTGGCATAAAGCCTGGCTTATGCCTAATAAATACTGCATCTGTAACAAAATAAAATGTTCATTTTAAGATTCTCCACAAGATCTACCCGGTCAATTCAGTTTCAGCTGGATATTTGGAGGTAGAGAATAAATGTTCTTTCTGTGGTACATTAGATGAAACTTTTGATTCATTTGTTTTTTGAGTGTGAGAAAACAAAAACAAAAAATCTGAATTCTTTTAAAAGACCACCTCTTGGACCACCTTAATATGTCTCACTCCTTTATTATTAAAGAGATAATTTTTTTATTATGAGAATTTGGAAAATAATCCGCTTGAATTTGTAGTTAATTATTTTGTTTTAAATGCAAAATACTTTATACATAGAAATAGAAAGGAACAGTTAAATAGAAATAGAAAGAACAAAGAAATAGAAAGGAACAGTTATTTCCCCTCTTTTCGTTATAGAAATGACGTCGCTTATTAAGTCTCTTAAACTAATTCGACTTAATAAGAAGAAGAATAGACTTCTATATTATTACGACATTATTTTTCATTGAAGTAATGTGTCTCTTGTGTCACCTTTTTTTCTTCTTTTTTCCTTTCACTAATTATCACATCGATCCCCTCGTGTCTTTTACCCTTTGTTGGACTGTCAATTTATAGTTCCTTGTCCTTTGTGGTTGATGTGTTATAATTAATGTTTTTGTTGTTGTTGTTATTGTTAATGTGTTTTGTATCTTGTTTGCATTGTTTCAATAAAAATAAAAATAAAAAAAATCTCTGTTTCCTGTACATAACCGACGGAGGGTTTGTTTTGCGGTGCTTTGCGCATGCGCGCCCAGTGGAAAACGAACGAATCACTCTCCGAGACGACTCGTTCCCCTGAGTCACATTAAAGACTCGTTTAAAAAGAACCAAACGTTCATGAATGAATCATCACTAGCACCCGGAGTTGTGGGTGGTACTTGGGAGATTCGGCTCGTTTGAGGACGACATGTCACCGCCAGCGGGGATTCCCGGTGAAAACGAAACTCCAAACATAGAGAAACAGAGGTCGGTCCTAAAAAAAACGTCTTGATCCAGTAAACGGCAGCAATTTGAAACATTTATAACATCATCACACGGACGCACGCTGGTAATTATACTACTTTAAACTTTATCTCTGACTCCACAAAAACCATAAGTATTTTTTTTTCTTTTTTTTCTTTTTATTTCCTTTCCCTCTGAATCTACTCCGAGTGTTAAAGCTAACATCTCTTTAATAATAATCAAATAATAAGTGTTGATGAGACATATCGGGCTATGGTATATAACTTCATCATCTTTGGTATCATTATGTTCCTTTCCTGGTGATTTGCAGTGCGAACACGTGGTGTGGACAAAGCATGATGCTGTGTGTGTGTGTGTGTGTGTGTGTGTGTAACAGTACACTGCATGAGTCTATCGAACTAATAAAGTGTGTGTGTGTGTGTGTGTGTGTGTGTGTGAGACAGGTGCCAGTCCATCACAACATTGGCACCTTTCTGTGGGGGGGGGGGGGGGGGGGGGTGCTGTGGGAAACCGTTGTATCCGGGGGAAACCACCCAGCTAACCACTTGGTCACCGTTCTGCCACTCTATTTCTTTTGCTTATTTTAGTTATTTTAGTGAGCTGACTTGCTATAAAACCACCTGTTGTGAAAGTCCCCTTTGTTCTGCCAAGATAACTCAGTTATCTGATAGTTGAAGTAACGTAATGACTGCTTGTTGTTTCTGCTTAAACAATAAGTGCTTTAGAACCTTCTTTATCCTTGCCGCTGTGCAGATCAGGTACTTCCTGTAGCGTCATTTATTGAATATCAAGTCCGAAAATGGCCCAGAAAACATAACTCAAATATGACTCGAGACATTTTCCTATGACTTGAACGCTCAGAGTGGTTCGCACTTAACTAAATATCATTTGTTAAATGACTCTACGTGTTTACTCTACATGATACATGTTTCAGGGTGAAACAGTCAGAGAGGCATCACGAGGAGACCTCGATAGCTGAAACATAGCAGCACTTAACACTTCAGTCTGCTGAAAGTATTATCTGCGCTCCCCTGTCCACCCTTCAAGAACTGTATATATTCAGAGTGAAGAAAAAGGCTCAGAAAATCACTTTGGACTTCTCACATCTAAGCCATCTTCTGTTTGAACTTTGCCCTTTGGTCAGCACTACAGAGAACCGGTCACCAGGACAGTCCGGCACTAGAACAGGTTCTTCATCCAGGCAATTTATCTCATGAACAGTTAAATATTCTCCACACTGTGCAATAAGAAATGTGTGCAATAGCACTGATATTTATTTGATAATAATCCACTTATTACATCCTTATTCCATTTCTTTTTTTGTGTGTGTGTAGTTGTCGTTTCTGGAAACGTCTGTCACCAGAATAAAATCCTTGTATGAGCAACCATACTTGGCAATAAAGTTCTTTCTGATTCTAACTTTTTAGAATTATGGGGGGAAAAAACCTCTGAACGTGTAATTAAAAATAATTTTAAAATATAGTCAGAGTAAAATCAGAGAATAGATGAACCAGTTCGTATAATATGAATAAACAGCTGCATGGTCTGTAGTTAATTCGCTATGCTCAAAAGATTAAGGGTATTTTTAGACATAGCAACCCCCCTGCAGTCCTACTGTACGTTAATGTAACTGTCAAAAAAGGAGCAAGTGTTGCATGTTGTATATGCAAAAAAAAAAAAAAAAAACAGTAAAATAAACAGGAAACCAAAGAGGAAAACCCACATAACAGAAACAGTAATCCAACTGTGACAAAACTGATGCAAGACGAAACTTCAGTTAAAAAAAAAAAAAAAAAGTGGGCATGAGATCTAAGATGAACATGGGTGGAACTGGGCGTGAACATGGAAAGTCAGGTGGTAGAAGAAGTACACTGTTCTCAAACTCAGCTGGTGGAGACAACAGCACTATCTTGGTACCTGAGGACAAAGCTGGTGTCATGGGTCTAGCTGGTGGTTTGGCTAGACCGGCTGATGGTGTTGCAGTGGGCATGTAGAGTAGGCATGAAGGCAGAGGGGTTGTTCAACAGAAAGTCTTTATTTAAACAAACTCAAAAACAGACAAACAAAGGAACAAACAACACATTCAAACTAAAACTAGGGCTCAGGAAAAACACAGGGAACTGAGCGCTAACACAGGGAACTGAGCGCTAACACAGGGAATCAGGGATAAGGAAACATGGAGCTGGAACTAGCTAAAGACACACAGGGGAACTAGAGACAGGACCAGGGAGACAGAGACTAGAGACAGGACCAGAGACGGGAACTAGAGATTGGACAGGACTGGTTAGTTGTTAGTTGGGTTAGTAGCTACATGGAGTACGGAGACACTGGATGCTGATCTAACCAGGTTAGTATCTAACTGGATTAGTGGCTAAGCGGGTTAATACTGATCTAGGGGACCAGAACTGGAACACAAGAAGCAGGGCACACATGAGGCTATACCAAACTAGCGGCTAACCTACTAGCGACCAGGACCACTAGCAGTCAATCCCACTAGAGGCTAGCCTACTGGAGGCTAACCATACTAGCGGCTAACCCTGCTAGCGGCTAAGCCCTCATGTGGCTACACATACAAGGGAAGCTTTAAACAAAGAACTAAACAAGAAGACCAACACTAGGGACACACAGAATAGTACTTACACAAGAGGAGACACTGCCTAACTAAACATGAAACAGGACAGCTCCATGAATCCACAAACACAAGGAACATGAGGAAAACAAACAATAGAGCCCTCTAGAAAAACAAAGGTAAAACAATATAACCAAAATACAAACTCAAAGAAACAAACAAAAAGGAATGCCCACATGACAGTAATCCAAAACATACACAAACAATGCTCGACCCAGTTTCCCAGAACAAACTGCTATTTATAAGATGTTTAATGAGCCACCTCGGTTCAGGTGAGCCACATCACCTGACCGAGGTGCCTTCTGGGAAACTGAGTCGACCAACAAAAACTACAAAACAGAAAAAGTGACCTCTAGTGGAGGTTCGTAACAGCTGGGCTAGTTTGACAAAGTGCGTTTTCAGTTTGGTTCAAGGCCATGGCTCAGAGCGTGAAGGACAAATCTCAGACAGAACATGTTATACATCAGGCAAAGTTCAGGCACAGCTTAATATTATAGCATTGCATAGAGCAGGGCATGGATCTGACATAGCAGACATGAGCTTGTGAGCATCGGAAGTGGACCACAGAGCAATGGACAAATGCGGACTGTTCTGATGAATCACAGTTTATTTTGCATCATGTGGATGGCCAGGTGTGTATGTGTGTGTGTGTGTGCGTGTGTGTGTGTATGTTACTTACCTGGGGAAAATGTGATGTTGTATGTTTAATGTGATGCTGCAATGTTCGGCTGGGAAACCTTTGGTTCTGCTATTCATATGTATGGTACTTTGACACGTACCAACTACCTAAACATTGGTACAGACCAAGTTACACCTGTTCATGGAAACAGCATTGCAATGGCATCTTTTAGCATTACAATGCTTGTTCATAAATAGTTTGAGCACCATGGCAAATAAATGTAAGCAAATATTTACCATAAATACCATTTGCCAAATGTGATTATACTGTATGGGTAATTGCAGGTCTCCTTTTGAAAGCACTTCTCTTCAGGAAAACACATCACACACCTGTGAACATGAGTTCACCTGATAATGAGGAAGATGAGAGGTGAGTCATTTAATTATAAGATATGATGTTTTTAGTTGTCTGTTCATTTAAGAATTTGCTCAAGAACAAGTGATTATTGATGTTGAGTTCTATATGGTATTATTAGTATTATTCTTATTATTATTTTGGAAAGTGCAATGAATGTAATAATATACGCTGTTTTTTTTTTAAGGAATACTATGATTATGAATACGACAAGTAAGTATTTAAAAAAAAAGATCACTATTGCTGTTTATGTGTTTAGTCTGATTAAGGAAAAGAGTTTAGAGTCACCTGACACCAGCACTGCATCTAGGAAGAGAAAATCAATGGATGATCCATTTGAACATGGAGAGATGTCTAAAAGGAAAAAGTAAGAAATTTCCTTCTTGTGGTATCCTGGATGTGAAAGACTGGGAAATTTTTTCCCTATCCAAATTTAAAGACTTAAATTAAAAAATTTTGTCTACCTGAATTTTAACACAATGGGACCTCGGATTGCGAGTACCGCTGTTTGCGAGTGTTCCAAAAGACGAGCAAATATTTTTAATAAATTTTGACTTGAAAAACGAACAATTCTTGATCATGATCAAATGACAAATAATGATCACAACTGAGCCAACGTTTTTTCTCTCGCTTGTGCTGCGGAATTGTGGGTAATCGTCTCCCCTGCTGGGTTTTAATGCTCGTCTCTCACTGGTATAATCAACATCCATGCACGCGTGTACTGTTTACTATAACACTGTGACCACGTGTGTGTGCGTAAAACATATTTTATTTTGTGTTTGTATGCGTGTGTGTTGTTACGTCCCAGTCTCGGGTTGGGCCGTACAACAAATGACTGGTTCGAGGTTCTATTTTAAACTGTTTGGTGAATGTGGAACAAAGTGGTGTAATGTAACAAAAACTAGACAAATGCGGTAATTTCCAAACAAGTGAGGTTTGTATTGCTTTACAACCAGCACATGCAAATGAAGACACAAACACAACACCAGGCTTAGCTTCAGGGTGAACCCAGGCCAAAATAATAAACAAAAAAGGTATCTGTATTTTAGCAGCTAGCTTACCTAGCAGACAAAACACAAACAAAAATACAGATGCCTTACCTATCTCCCTAAACCAAAAACAGTGAATAAAAACCCTTTCCCCCAAAATAATGGGCAGCCACACCCCTACTACCGGTGAGTGCACAAACATACAGTGAATTCAAACAAGAAAACAGTATTTACAAAGAGCTAGCAAACAAACCAAAAGGACAAAGCAAGAATCAAAGTCAAAATGGAAGCCAAAAGTCAAAAACCAGAATACACAATCCAATCTCAATTTCACAAATCACAACAAAACTCTCCAAAACAACCAACACTTCGCCTACACGCCTCCCCGTTCCCCCGTCTCTCTCCGGTTTATAAATGGTCCGCTGATTGATGACGTCACTCAGGGCGGAAGCGCACGTGTGGAAGGTCAAGCAGTTGCCGGTGTAGTGGCAGTCGTAAAACCTGGAGTGGATCCGGAGTGGCGCGCAACCTGGACACAACACACACACACAGAACAAAGCACAGCAACACAGACACAAAACACACACACAGCGACCAACATTTTGCGGGTTGTAACAGTGTACAGCGTGTGTGTACTGTTTATTATAACAAACGTGTGCGCGCGTAAAACGCAAAAGAAAGTCTCATTAGAGAAGTTAAAGATCCATTTTCTCTCTCTGTATCAGCCTGCTCTGTGTGCGCGCGCGTCATTGCCCCTTCACACACACACACACACAAACACACACACACACACACACACACACACACTCCTCTTCCTCTCGCCTTCACACTCACAGACACACACACACACTCTGCTCTGCACAGAAACTCTGCTCTGTCGTGATTCTTTTCAAAGGTAAAGTGCAGGTTAATTTGTTTTATTTTTACTTTATAGCAGTGATTCCGCTAGTCTGCGCTCAGTCGAGTGTCATTAGAGAAATTTCTTATTAATTTTCCCGATAAAACAGTGTTTCCGTTGTGTGTGTGCGTGTGTGTGAAACTCAAATAAGTGAGGAGGACGGGTTAATGTGTAAGACGAGAAGAGGAAGAGGGGAGGGGCTCATTCCTCCTCTCCTCTTACTTTAGCTTAACACACACACACACACACACACACACAAATACACACAAACACAGCTCCTGCTCGCACAAATGGAAACGCTTATCTGTTGGGATTTATTTTAATTTTTTTAAAAGGTAAAGTGCAGGTTTTAAGTAAAACAAAAATAATTTTTACTTTATATATTGTATTAATTATTTTTATGTATTTATTTTTTTGGCTGTGGAATGAATAATTTGAGTTTCTATTATTTCTTATTGGAAATTTTGAGTTGGTTCACAAGTGTTTAGAAATACGAGCCCACTTCCGGAATGAATAATGCTCGTAATCCAAGGTTCCACTGTACCTGAGTTTTTTCCAATTCAGATCAAATTGCAATGCAGAAAAAAAAGACAATATTCCAACAAGCTTTTGTTCAGTTAAATTTTTACTTAAACACTGGTACTATTAATACACATTGTTTTTAATTAGATATCAGAAGGAGAGATCTGGTACACTTGAGCCCAGCTTGGTGTCTATGAAGAGTGCCCAGTCAATGGGTATGCCAATCAACTTTCAACAGAAAGGGAAAGAAGGGTAAGAAATGTCTCATGAACAATTTGTTACGTGGTGTGGTATGGAGAGCCGCACCATAAGATGTAATATTATTTATAAAAACCCTAACACAGGGCTTTAGAGGGGGTCAATGAAATAGGAGTACTGTATGTGAGAGTGCTTATGACATGCACGGGAAGACCTTTCCGTCTGGAGATACAGTCACATGGGATTATTAATTTTGAACTTAAAAGGAAAAAAAGAAAACTGAAAACATAAAATAAACAGAGCTAAGAGAATTTTATACACCTCCACTTACTTATAATCTGTAAAGTGGAAGCTTTATACATTACAAGAAAGCTACATTAACACGATTTAAGAAATAAAAAAACACAATTCTTTGTCTTGCTGAAATTTCATTGTTCAGAAGAAAAGACTTTCTCTACTTCAATACCAGTAATTATGTTTATACCACAATGAAATTAAATAAATGTATTAGATGTAAAAGACTTTCTTAATTAAATTCATTAGTAATTAAAAGTAATTACTAATGAATATTTATTTGTGATGCCTTAAAAAGACCTCAGTGTAACACTAATTGAATGTTGTCTTTAATTAAAGAGACCAACATGGCATGTCCAGTTCTTCAGTGGAGCAGATAGAAACTGAACTCCAGGTATGTGATTAGAGTACGTGATTGCATGTGTTTGTGAGGGTTTAGGTTCCATTGCTGCTGAGATTCATTCTTGCTAGATCTATTCAAGTATATTGGTTTCTTCGCTCACTTCAATCTTTTTTTTTTATGTATAAATGTCAGAATGGGTACAGACAGGTTGGACACAAAAACAGAACACAACAGAGTTGTGTCAAGGTCTGGCTGTTACTACAGGCCAGACCGGCGGATGTTGTGGTTGCCGTGGGCATATAGGGCAGGCATGAATGCAGAGGGGTGTATGAACAGAAATAGTCTTTTTATTCACAACTCAAAAACAGACACAAAAACAAAGAAACGAACAACAAACTCAAACTTCAGGGTGGGCCATTTATATGGATACACCTTAATAAAATGGGAATGGTTGGTCACATTAACGTCCCGTTTGTGGCACATTAGTATATGTGAGGGGGCAAACTTTTCAAGATGGGTGGTGACCATTGTGGCCATTTGGAAGTCGGCCATCTTGGATCCAACTTTTGTTTTTTCAATAGGAAGAGGGTCATGTGACACATCAAACTTATTGGGAATTTCACAAGAAAAACAATGGTGTGCTTGGTTTTAAAGTAACTTTATTCTTTCATGAGTTATTTACAAGTTTCTGACCACTTATAAAATGTGTTCAATGTGCTGCCCATTGTGATGGATTGTCAATGCAACCCTCTTCTCCCACTCTTCACACACTGATAGCAACACCGCAGGAGAAATGCCAGCACAGGCTTCCAGTATCCATAGTTTCAGGTGCTGCACATTTCGTATCTTCACACCATAGGCAATTGCCTTCAGATGACCCCAAAGATTAAAGTCTAAGGGGGTCAGATCAGGAGACCTTGGGGGCCATTCAACTGGCCCACGATGACCAATCCACTTTTCAGGAAACTGTTCATCTAGGAATGCTCGGACCTGACACCCATAATGTGGTGGTGCACCATCTTGCTGGAAAAACTCAGGGAACGTGCCAGCTTCAGTGCATAAAGAGGGAAACACATCATCATGTAGCAATTTCAAATATCCAGTGGCCTTGAGGTTTCCATTGATGAAGAATGGCCCCACTATCTTTGTACCCCATATACCACACCATACCATCACTTTTTTTGTTCCAACAGTCTTGGAGGGATCTATCCAATGTGGGTTAGTGTCAGACCAGTTGAATGGCCCCCAAGGTCTCCCGATCTGACCCCCTTAGACCTTTATCTTTGGGGTCATCTGAAGGCAATTGTCTATGGTGTGAAGATACGAGATGCAGCACCTGAAACTACGGATACTGGAAGCCTGTGCTGGCATTTCTCCTGTGGTGTTGCTATCAGTGTGTGAAGAGTGAGAGAAGAGGGTTGCATTGACAATCCATCACAATGGGCAGCACATTGAACACATTTTATAAGTGGTCAGAAACTTGTAAATAACTCATGAAAGAATAAAGTTGCGTTAAAACCAAGCACACCATTGTTTTTCTTGTGAAATTCCCAATAAGTTTGATGTGTCACATGACCCTCTTCCTATTGAAAAAGCAAAAGTTGGATCCAAGATGGCTGACTTCCAAATGGCCACCATGGTCACCACCCATCTTGAAAAGTTTGCCCCCTCACATATACTAATGTGCCACAAACAGGACGTTAATATCACCAACCATTCCCATTTTATTAAGGTGTATCCATATAAATGGCCCACCCTGTATAACTAGGGCTCAGGGCTATACACAGGCTCATATTAGCAGACACAAGGGACTAAAGCTGAACGCAGGGACTAAGAGCTGAACACAGGGACTAAGAGCTGAACACAGGGAGACATGGAGCTGAAACTAACTAAAGAAACATAGGGAACTAGAGACGGGACAGGACAAGACATGACTAGAGGCTAGGGATGAGACAGGAAGTGAAGGCTGCCTTTGACTCATGTGAAGTTAAAGAGAGTCTGAAGGGCTAACACATACAGTAGTGAGAGCAAAAATATACTGATGCTAGCCAATATAATGTCAGAGCAGATTCACAAACAGGGTTCGGGTCCTAAGGAATACAGACAATAGTTGGAGGAACACTCACTGAAAATCCCAGAAAAGTTATTATCATTACCAAATATTACCACCTTTCAGTAGGATTTTATAGTGGAGCCTAAACAAAATACCCAACACAGTTGGTGTTGGGGCAAAGTGCCCCAAACACGATGGCTGCTGACCTAGAAGTGCAAATCATAACAATAAGGTTAACCATCAATGTCAGCTTCCAATGGCCATGAGTCATATACAACAAAGAGCTCTTCTCTTTAAAATGTAACCCTTTTTGAAATTGTAAGTGTGTTGTTATAGGTCAGAAAGATCTCAGGGAGATTCCATAGGATAACACCCCAAACATTTCCTGATGTCTTTATTAACCTGTTATTAATTTAATCATTTGATTGATTGATTGATTTGGTTATTTAATTAAGGTTTTCTTTTTAGCCACTAAGAACAGAATACCTAGCAGAGCACGAAGAGCATCAGAGCAGTAACAGAGGTGAGGTCCAACACATGCATGTGCCAACAGAACATTATATCACAGCTTTTTTTAATTAATCATATTGTATAGTTATGATTCCCTGATATAACCCATGGAATGTTTTTTTTTTATTATTATTTTAACTCTAAAATTATTCATGTTAATAAAAAAAATGATAATAATTTTAAAAAGCCTGATGTTTTTTTTTCTTTCTTTCTTTGTGTTTTCAGAACTGAACCCTGTGTGGCAGCAAAATTTCAAACATGAATTGCAGGAGAAATTTGCGACAATTATTGAGGGAATTGCAGTGTGTGGAAACCGCAGGTCTCTGAATGAGATTTACATAGAACTCATCACATCTTTTGGCAGTGGACATGTCAGTGAGGAACATGAGGTCAGACATATTGAAAGGGAGTTTTTGAGGCAAAACAAAACAACGGAGGAGTCCATTAATTGTAATGAGATATTTCAACCCGTACCTGGAGATGAGAAACCCATCAGAACCGTGCTTACAGAAGGCATTGCTGGAATTGGGAAATCTGTGTCTGTGCAGAAGTTTGTTCTGGACTGGGCTGAAGGAAAAGCAAATCGAGATTTGGACCTCATTTTCCCCCTAAACTTTAGGATGTTAAATTTTAAGAAGGAAGAATCTCTCAGTTTGTTGGAGCTTGTCCATTTTTTTTTTCCAAAAATCAAAGAACTTAAAGCAGACTTTCATCACTGCAGAATCTTGTTCATCCTTGATGGTCTGGATGAGTCTCGTTTCTCTCTTGATTTCCAAAACAGCAAAATGTTGACAGATCTATCAGAGTCGGCATCACTAGATATCCTGTTAACAAATCTAATCAACAGGAATCTGCTTCCATCTGCATTCCTCTGGATAACATCTCGACCTGCAGCATCCAGTCAGATTCCTCCTGTTTATATTGACAGAGTAACAGAGATACGAGGGTTTAATGACCCTCAGAAAGACGAGTACTTCAGGAAAAGAATCAGTGATCAAACCCTGGCTAATAAAATCATCACTCACCTGAAGTCATCACGAAGTCTTTATATTATGTGCCACATGTCAGTCTTCTGTTGGATTACAGCGAATGTTCTCGAGGAAATGTTCAGTGAAGCAGGAACTGGAGAAGTTCCCAAGACCCTGACGCAAATGTTCACACATTTCCTGATCTTACAGATCAAACGTGGATCCCAAAAGTACAAAGGACATTGTGAAATTGATACTAGACAGATTGCAGACATTGTACTAAAACTGGGAAAGCTGGCATTCCAGCAGCTGGAGAAAGGAAACCTGATCTTCTATGAGGAGGACATCACTGAGTGTGGCATTGATGTCACAGAGGCCACGGTGTACTCAGGAGTTTGCACTCGGATCTTTATTGAGGAAGTCACTTCACATCTGGGGAAGGTGTACAGCTTTGTGCATCTGAGTGTTCAGGAGTATCTTGCTGCAGTGTATGCTTTTCTCTCATGTGTCAATGGGAATCTCTTAGAACAACAAACCCCTGCAATCTTTGGACTCTCCACCAGGGCAACACTGTTAAACCTTCTAAAGGCAGCAGTAGTTAAGGCCTTGCAGAGCAAGAATGGACACCTGGACCTTTTCCTCCGCTTCCTTATGGGTCTCTCACTGGAGTCCAATTCAATTCTCTTACAAGACCTACTGACAGAGACAGGACGCAGATATCTGAGGGAACATGCTGCTGACACAAACAAGGAAATAATATCGTACATCAAGGAGAAGATTGGAAAGAATCAAGACATATGCAAATCCATCAATCTGTTCCATTGTCTAAATGAACTGAATGACCAGTCTCTGGTGCAGGAAGTTCAAGTCTTTTTGAGTAAAACAGAAGATAATCGCCTCAGTGGAGTCAGACTTACTGCAGCTCAGTGGTCAGCTCTGGTTTTCTTGTTGACGAACTCAGAAGAGGAGCTGAAAGAGTTTCATCTACAGAAATATGCAGCATCCGATGAGGGGTTTAAAAAACTTTGGCTAGTGGTCAAACATTCCAGAAAAGCTGTGTAGGTTTTTCCTGACTTTCATTCACTGATTTTCATGTATGAATCCTTTAGGTAGCAGCAACACTGAGCCTGCTACCTACTGTATAGGTTTGTCTTAGCCTGCTATGCTAAGACTTTCATAATTTAAATCAAAAAGTGAAACTCATATATTTGACTTTAATTACACACAAAGTGAAATAGTTCAGGTAGGCTTTTCTTGTAATTTCAAACATATACAGTTCAGTAAACAGTGAGATGACACAATGTTTCTCCAGGTGCTACATACATTAAACATACTGTACATTTTACTAAACTAACTAGCTAACCAAGACACCTAATTAGCTGACTAGCTAGGACAAAACAAATTAACACCATACATTAACAAAACTAATTACTATACAAAAGACAGCAAAAAGACAACATAAAGTGCACATGCAAAGAGCAACAACACCACAGAGCAACAACACCACACAATGAAATACTCTGTGGTAATGAGTTGAGGTAGTGCAAGTAACTTGTCAGAGAGATGCTCACAGAACAACAGTAAACTTTAACACTTCTAACACTTCTCTAACACTTCTTGTTAAAGTGGCAGCAAGATAGAAAAGAGTTCTTGTGCAAAAACACAAGGAATTGCAGGTTGGTATTGAAATTTCCTGGATGGTTGTAGATCAGTGTTTTTGTGCTTGTGTTCACCAGTCCAGTCCTTTCTTGTTGAGTAGTCGGATGGCATATGGGAAGAAGCTGTTGCACAGTCTGGGTGTGGGGGCCTAAATGGTTCGGTACCTTTTTCAAGATGTCAGGAGGGTGAAGAGTGTGTGAGAGGGGTGTGTTTCATCAGCCACAATGCTGGCTTTACGGATGTAGCGTGTGGTGTAGGTGTCTGTGATAGAGGGAAGAAAGACCCCAATGATCTTTTCAGCTGTCCTCATTATATGCTGTTGGGTCTTACAGTCGTGGCCAAAAGTTTTGAGAATGACACAAATATTAGTTTTCACAAAGTTTGCTGCTAAACTGCTTTTAGATCTTTGTTTCAGTTGTTTCCGTGATGCACTGAAATATAATTACAAGCACTTCATACGTTTCAAAGGCTTTTATCGGCAATTACATGACATTTATGCAAAGAGTCAGTATTTGCAGTGTTGGCCCTTCTTTTTCAGGACCTCTGCAATTCGACTGGGTTGCTCTCAATCAACTTCTGGGCCAAATCCTGACTGATAGCAACCCATTCTTTCATAATCACTTCTTGGAGTTTTTCAGAATTAGTGGGTTTTTGTTTGTCCACCCGCCTCTTGAGAATTGACCACAAGTTCTCAATGGGATTAAGATCTGGGGAGTTTCCAGGCCATGGACCCAAAATTTCAACGTTTTGGTCCCCGAGCCACTTAGTTCTCACTTTTGCCTTATGTGCCATCGTGCTGGAAAATGCATTGTTCTTCACCAAACTGTTGTTGAATTGTTGGAAGAAGTTGCTGTTGGAGGGTGTTTTGGTACCGTTCTTTATTCATGGCTGTGTTTTTGGGCAAAATTGTGAGTGAGCCCACTCCCTTGGATGAGAAGCAACCCCACACATGAATGGTCTCAGGATGCTTTACTGTTGGCATTTACACAGAACTGATGGTAGCGCTCACCTTTTCTTATCTGGACAAGCCTATTTCCAGATGCCCCAAACCATCGGAAAGAGGCTTCATCCGAGAATATGACTTTGCCCCAGTCCTCAGCAGTCCATTCGCCATACTTTTTGCAGAAGATCAATCTGTCCCTGATGTTTTTTTTTTGGAGAGAAGTGGCTTCTTTGCTGCCCTTCTTGACATCAGGCCATCTTCCAAAAGTCTTGGCCTCACTGTGCGTGCAGATGCGCTCACACCTGCCTGCTGCCATTCCTGAGCAGCTCTGCACTGGTGGCACTCCGATCCCGCAGCTGAATCCTCTTTAGGAGACGATCCTGGCGTTTGCTGGACTTTCTTGGATGCCCTGAAGCCTTCTTAACAAGAATTGAACCTCTTTCCTTGAAGTTCTTGATGATCCTATAAATTGCTGATTTAGGTGCAATCTTAGTAGCCACAATATCCTTGCCTGTGAAGCCATTTTTATGCAACGCAATGAAGGCTGCACGCGTTTCTTTGCAGGTCACCATGGTTAACAATGAAAGAACAATGATTTCAAGCATCACCCTCCTTTTAACATGTCAAGTCTGCCATTCTAACCCAATCAGCCTGACATAATGATCTCCAGCCTTGTGCTCGTCAACATTCTCACCTGAGGTAACAAGACGATTACTGAAATGATCTCAGCAGGTCCTTTAATGACAGCAATGAAATGCAGTAGAAAGTTGTTTTTTTTTCGGGATTAAGTTTCATGGCAAAGAAGGACTATGCAATTCATCTGATCACTCTTCATAACATTTTGGAGTATATGCAAATTGCTATTATAAAAACTTAACCAGCAACTTTTCCAATTTCCAATATTTATGTAATTGTCAAAACTTTTGGCCACGACTGTACAGTCCAAGATGGCACAATTCCCAAACCAGACTGTGATGCAGCTGCTCAGGATGCTCGATAGTCCCATCTATCAACCTGGTCAGCAGTGCCACAGCCTGATCGTCTTCATGCCATGCTGAACTGATGCATAATACAAGAAATAATATTCTAATATTTTGAGATACTGCATTTCTTTTATTTTCAAGAGCTGTAAACCACAAAGAAACAGATAAACGTATTTCTGACAATTCTTCCAAAGTGTGAATGAAGTGTAACAGACTTCATTTATACTGGCTGATAATATAAAACATTACCATTTTTTATTAAATAAATGAAACTCCTAATGTATTTAGTGCATAAATTAGCATACTCTGGACATGTCTGTATTGTAAATATTTTTTCTTTTTTTATTGATCTAATTCTAATATTTTCAGATACTGTCATTTTGATTTTCATGAGCTTCAAAATCATTAATCATCGATAGTAAAATGAAAAAAGCCTTGAAATATTTAAATTAATGTCTAATGAATCTAGAATATATGGTAGTTTTACTTTTTGAATAAAATTTTGAAAAAACTTCCATTATATACTAATTTATTGATATGCCCTGTATACAGGTGGTGTCTGACTGGACCATATCTGAGTGGGCTGTCTCGACCAAAATGCCAGGGCTGATTTTTTTTTTTGTCCTAGTCCAACCCTGTGTAGGAGGACCACTTATTTAATCTCCTTGAGTCACTCACACCAGACACATAACTGATTAGTTCAATTTCACAACAAAGGATTTCGTTTTTTTAGTAGACTGGATTGTTCTTATTAAGGCCACAGATCAGTAGAGCTGTACAAAGAAACGGTTGGCCATATTTACATATTTTTGTAATGGGAAAAGAATCAGATATTATACACATGTTAAATGATATGCTGTTAAACAATATGTATAGTAATATTAATAATTAAATATATGTTAAATCAGATTTTTTAATGATTTTAAATCCAAATAATTTATGGCATGTGTTGTTGTTGTTGTTGTTGTTTTTTTTGGTACAGGCTGTGTGGTTGTAATCTCACAAAAGAAAGTGGTAAATTACTGACAAAAGTTCTAAGTTCAGGGTTTCGATGTCTGAGAGACCTGGACCTGAGTGATAATAAACTTCAGGATTCAGGAGTCAAGAATCTTTCTACTGGATTGAAGAGTCCAAACTGTAAACTCGAGATCCTTAGGTAAGATAAGATTTTTTTTTTTTTAAGTGCCTATAGTCCCAATATATTGTGTTACTAAAAGAAGGAGAGAAAATGTGTAGAAAGGCTGGTAATATGTAATACAATCAGGGAATGAACTTCTAGTTACTCTTGGGTGACTGGCCCCTGAGGCAAAACCCAGTCCTACCCCAAGCCCGACCCCAAGCCCTACCCCAGTGTCTGGAGTGATTTTAAAACCCAAAAGTAATTTATTAGTGGGGACCTTTTAAATCATGCACCATGGTTTTTGTATAAAGAACACATTAAAATGTTCTTAATTTAACTGTTGTTGACTTCATCTAAAACCATTTACTGTAAGTGAATTACCAGTCATTACATGTAGTACAGTGTGTTACCTGAATTCATCTAAAGCAACATTTAGAGTCATTATGATGTGGAGAAACAGCAGATGGGATAAAAACAATAAGTTAATATCCAATAATTTAATCTTACTAATATACTAGATATTCATTGAAAATGACAGGATAATATGTTGGATGATCAATGCTGCAAAATAAATTTATTAAAGAGAGTTTTTCTCTCAGCATTGTCTCTTAACAACTTGTATCTTAATTCCATGTCCTGTCTGTTGGACCCATGAGGCCAGTAAATAAGTTCATTGTTGTGGCAAAAGGGGATTAAAACGCTTGGCTACGGTATATACAGTATGTCAAAAACACACTTTAACACCCACAGTGTTGAAATCCAATGTCTTTTTCTCCTGCAGGTTGCGTAACTGCAGCATTACAGAAGAAGGCTGTGTCGCTCTTGCTGAAGCTCTGAGCACAAAGTCACACCTGAGAGAGCTCGATCTGCGCGGTAATGATTTAGGAGAACAGGGAGTGAAGCTGCTGTCTGATATAACGGAGGATGAAAAATACACACTGGAGAAGTTGGAGTGAGTTACTGATGAAGCATATTAATTCTCATGTAGGATATTAACAAAGTACAGGGTGGGCCAAAAGTAGGGTTACAGGTAACATTTTTCCTTTATTAGAAATTTAGACTTTTATTTACATATATTATAATTACATATTAGACATTTTACATTGAACATTTCATCTCTCAAGTGCTCAAAGAGTCCACCTTCTTGATAATAATCATTTTTATATCTAAAACGTGATTGTGAAGGTGAAGCAGATAATGAAGTAACTGTAACCCTACTTTTGGCCCACCCTGTATATGAGGTGACCTGGGAAATCCTGATATTCAGATGGGCTTAAAAGGGCTGGTCTTTTACTGGAACCTTTGGTACCAGTTTCTATTATCTCTCAGCCATGACATACAATCGTGGGGCTACGGTTAATAATAGTAAATTCAGCAGTTAAATGCAATCAAAATGAGTTGATAGATTTGTACAATCTATCTATCTTTCAGATTCTGAATCTCCAGGCCTATAAGGATGAAGTCACAACACCACAATGTGTTACCTTCTTGGCAGTGTTTAGTTTTCCTCCTTATCATCACTTCACTGTATACTGTATAATGATTTACCCAACGTATTCTCAACTTTTCTAACATTCAAGTTACAAAACATTTTAGTAGTGTTTGTGTTTGACTTTCAGAGCAACAGAATTACTTAAGGGACCTAAAACTCAAACTGCACTTGTTCATTTGCTGTATGTGGCTTAGAAAACAGATTGATTTTAGATGTACAGTGCTGTAAAACAGTATTTGCTTTTGCTGCTGTACAGTACTTGCTCTTGTGTTTTGCATCATTGCTTGAGGTGACGAACTGATGGCCAGACATTCTACTTTAGGATTTTCTAGCGTAAAACTCATGGTTTCATTAAATATGGCAAGTCATCCAGGTCCTGAAGCTGCAAAGATCCAAACCATCACGCTATCACCACCATGATGTTCTTTTTATGAAATGCTATGTGGTTTACGTCTAAAACATCCGTTTTATTGTCTTCACTCACAATAAAAATAAAAAAATTACATCACATTTGCCAAACTGTTCAAATAAAACTTTGTAGATGTGTTCAGAAATTGAAAAAGTCCAGAACGTGCTAAATAAACTATATAAATTTAAAAAAGTGGAAAAAGTATTAACAGTCAGCTGACCTGTGGATATAGGATCAGTAAGAGCATGTTAATTTGTTATTTTTTAGTTAGGAGTTTATACTATTACTGAGACTGTTCAGTCTAGCAGTTAATGAATAAAGAGCTACACTATTAGATTTTATTTATTTATTTAGTATAATATTCTGATAAAGGGTTTGGTCGTTGATTTTTTCAGCAAAAGTAATCTTACCCAAAAAAACCAATTCTTTTAAGCTGCTTTGCCACAATGTCAATTGCTAAAAGCGCTATACAAATAAATAAAATTTGAATTTCAGCCAAAAAAAAATATTGAAAAAGGGCCCGTATAAATTTTTTTTTTATTCTTCATCAAACATATAACACCTGTCCACACTCTGGTGTGTGCCATGATGTTTTGAATATATAAAAAACAAAATAAGCAATAACACTTTACAGTATATACTTATAAGCAAGAAGTCTAGGAAAGGTTGTTCCTCAGTGTTTATACACCTCGTCTCCAGCGTGTCCGGTTCCAGGGTCTGGTTGTGAGATGCTGCAAGAACATTTGACTTATCTCAGAAGTTAATTACTCGGTTTAGTACCTGTGTTAGAGAGGACTATTCACTGGACTGTGGATTATATTTATTTTAAAAGAGTTTAAATGTAATTTTCAGTTTAATGGTATTACTCACGCCATCAAACATTTCCACATTTTACAACCCAGTCCCATTCTTTTTTTTTTTTTTTTTTGTAAATCCAAACACTCAAACACCATTGTTTTGTGTATTAAGTGTATTTTGTGTTTTAAGTGTAATTAAGTGTATTGGAATCATTATGGTTTGCTTTGAAAGCCCTGATTTTTTTCCTCTGACTAGATTTCCTCAGAAGTCACATAATCATCTAAATAGATCACCCTACATAGTGCACTAGCTTTCCATTTAACACTATTTGGAATTCAACCCTAGAACAGTTATTTATCTTTTAATTAATAAAATGTCTTGAAATGTCAGTATTAGTTAACATCAGCTGCACATCATTTTACGAAGCATACAGATGCTTAGGTAATACAATGAGGTGGGTTTTTTTTTTAACACTGTAATTTAAACAAGACTCCGGGAAATCAATTCTCCCAGTTAACATATGTAATAAATTTCAAGCTTTCATACTTTGTGAATTTAAAGGAAAAGAATCATTCAGATACACTATTTAATGTATAAATACTATTATAATATGTGCTGTGCCAATTATTCATGTCTGTTTTAACATACAGATAATCATACAGTATATGATGGATTTCAGGATCTCGTGTTTCCACATCATATGTGGGTGTAGATGTAGGTGTGATGGCTGAAAGTAATTCAGATAGATAATTACAGATGAATAACTCTGAGTGTGGTGTATATAATCACTGTACTGTGTGTGTGATCTGTACACCAGATAGTTCAATAGAACTGGATGTGTGAGAGGGTAAAACAGAGTAGTGTGGTTAGCAGTTACTAACTATCACGAGTATACACTCTACCCCTGAGTTACATGCTATAATCAGTTACAAAGTATAACCTTAAATATATTTAGAATAAATCAATATCACATCCATCATCACACAGCTAATGTACGGGAATTAAAATTAATCGTCATGTCAGTACTCGTCCAGCAAACCAGCCTTTTGCAGCGGATTAAAACGTCTGAATTGTGTTCAAATATACAACAAAAAAAAAGCGAAAAGACACTCGACTATTTTTCATATGTTGTTTTTTTAATTCAAAAAGTTCGTAAAAACACTTTAAAACGAGAGAAACACCGTCAAAATGCTCGTTCGCCCTCTCGGCGCTAGGTGGTGACGTCATGATTTCATCAGGGACACTGAATTCCCCGGAACACCTGCCGTAACAGACCGCAAAAAAGAGAAACCGAAAGTAAGAGCGCAGCGCCGGGCAGGATTATTTCAGACACAACACCGTAAGTAGCACAAATTTACTATACGGATATTAAATATATGGACGTACCTGTAATACATTAAACCATAATTCTGACTGGGATAAAAAAATATAAAAAAAAACAGAAAGCTTTTCTTTCCTTCTTCTTTTTCTAATCATATTTTCCGAGTTGCAAGTGTCGCAGCTCTGTGAAACTTCCGGGTTTTCATTTGAGTGTTTTGTGTGAGTTTAGTGTATTTAAGCTGCTGTAAAGTTCTGTTCAGTCTCTTCCTCTCAATGTACTCCGAGTATTTAAGCTAATATCAGTTCAATAATCGGTACACTGTAAAATATTTACCTGTGCTTAAACTTAGAAATACCAGTTCCGCTGTTGCATTGAAACTCGAGGGGAGGCACGGGGTGGCACTGTGGTGTCAATGGCTTGTACGCTCAGAGCGCTGTCACTCTCTCATTGGCTCAGAGCGCTGTCACTCTCTCATTGGCTCAGAGCGCTGTCACTCTCTCATTGGCTCAGAGCGCTGTCACTCTCTCATTGGCTCAGAGCGCTGTCACTCTCTCATTGGCTCAGAGCGCTGTCACTCTCTCATTGGCTCAGAGCGCTGTCACTCTCTCATTGGCTCAGAGCGCCGTCACTCTCTCATTGGCTTAGAGCACGGTCAAATCAAATCAAATCAACATTTATTTCTATAGCAACCTAAGTGCTTCACAGTTCTAAAAATGACAATAAAGTGGCATTAAAAATAGAAATAAAAATACAAAAACAGAATAAAACAATTATAAATAAATAAATTAAAAATTAAAGAATAGTCATAAAATGATAATAATAATAATAATAATAATAATAAATAAATAAAACAAAAAGATTAAATTATAAAAAAAAGATTACATAAAACTATAACATATTAAAGGCTATTCTAAATAAATGAGTCTTCAGTTTTGCCTTAAACAGAGGGAGGTCCGCAATTCTGCGTAACTCAGGTGGAATGGCGTTCCAGAGTTTAGGACCAGCCACTGCAAAGGAGCGATCAAAGGAAACACACATTGTCTAAAGTCACCCCCAAATTTTTTACTGCTTGGCTAAAATGAGGAACTGGAGAATCAAGACCAGCAGTGATAAAACTAGAAGGATTGGAGGTGCCAAACATAATATATTCTGTTTTACTCTCATTCCCACAGAGACAGTTTTGTAACAGCCAAAGTTTAATGTCATGCAGACAACTGTGGATCGATTGTGCATCAGATGAATTTGGCACAACTGGCAGATAGATTTGTAAATCATCTGCATACAGATGAAAAAAGATATTGTGCTTTGAAATAATCGACCCTAATGGCAGCATGTGCAAGGAAAATAAAACAGGGCCCAAAATGGAACCCTGTGGAACACCAGAGGTCAAAGGGGCCGAGGAGGAAGAGAGATCACCAATCATGACAGAGAAAGTTCTATTTGTTAAATATGACCTAAACCATTGTAGTACGGGACGTTGAAGGCCAAATTCTTGTGCCAGACGTGTCAGGAGAATCGAGTGGTCAACAGTATCAAAAGCTGCAGTGAGGTCCAACATCACAAACAGCACAGGTTTTTTGGAGTCAAAGGATAGGAGGATATCATTCTGTACCTTCAAGAGAGCAGAGTCAGTGCTGTGATGTGTTCTAAAGCCAGATTGAAATTTCACTAGAACATGATTTTTTTTTTTTTTTCTAGAAAAGACTGTAACTGGATAGAGACAACTTTTTTCTAAAACCTTAGATAAAAAGGATAGATGAGATACTGGTCTAAAATTAGACAATATTGCAGGATCAAGATTGGATTTCTTGAGAAGGGGCCTGACCACAGCATGCTTAAAGACATCTGGGACAAACCCTGAGCTAAGGCAATTGTTAATAAAAGAGAGGAGACATGGACCCACTGTGTTAAAAACCTGCTTCAACACCCTAGATGGAATAATGTCCAGAGGACAGTTAGTTGGGGATAACTGCTGGACCACTTTAGATAGAAAAGATAGGGACACTGGCTCAAACCTGTTAAACACAGATGAGGGCATAGAAGAAGAAGAACATACATCAAGACCATTAGAAGTAGTGTTAATATTCTGCCTAACAGAGGCTATCAAGAAAATGATTAAGAAATTCATCACAAAATGACCTTGATACATGTTTTGGAACATTGCACAATGGATTTTTAACTGACTGAATTGCATTGAATAACACCCTAGGACGATTACAGCTGGTGGAAATTACATTTGACAAGTACACACATTTAGCTTCTTTAGCTGCATTTTGATAATCAGAAAGACTGCCACGCAGTATACCCAGTAATACTTGTCATTTGTCCTTCTTCCATCTGCGCTCGGCTTGTCTGCAGTGCCGCCTAAGGTCAGGTTTGATCTTCATGGGTCTGTCCTTGTAAGGTGCAATGGAGTCCAAAATCCCTGAGCAGGTGGAGTAGAAGGTGGAGATAAAATCCTCTGGGCGGAAGCTGGCTCATCCTGGATGTAAAAACTAGTGTTCATGAATGCAACAGCAAACTCTCCAGCTGTGGTGGATGTAATGGGGCGGCGGCGGCAGGCTGGAGTAAAAGGTTTCATAGAAGATAGTGAAACAGTAAACTCAAAGATACTCTCTCATAGATACTCGGTCACTCTCTCATTGGCTTAGAGCGCAGTCAATCACTGCTTGATTTGCGAAGGGGAATTACAGTTCTGGCAATATTTCAGTTTACAGCTTTAGAACATCATCACTAAGATTGCGAAGGAATCTTAGGAGTGCAGGAAGACACCAAGGCACTGGTCTGTATTACTTCTATAGATGCTGCTCAGAGGCTGCTGAAAGATCTCAAGCAAGTGCAACACAACTTTTGCAGAGTTTACTGCTGCCTGGTGCCCTGCTTTTCAACAGTCTTTGGACTGTTATACTGTGTACTGTATTAATAATAATAATAATAATAATAATAATAATAATAATAATATTATTATTATTTCTCCCACAGTCCTACCATCCTAAATGAACATGATGTGAGATAACTTAAAGGTGATTAGTGAAATCAAATCAAATACAAAAAAACACAAACAGCTATGTTTAACATTGAAAGTAGAGCATTTCCACACACACAGTGCAAAGAGAACTCAAGGAATTGAGACTAAAGAGCTGTGTAGCTTTAGTTTGGCTTCATCTTTTCTAGAGCATATAAAGACTGTACTGTGAAGCATTGGAAAAAGGTCATGTGGTCTGTTGAGTTCAGATTTACCCTGTTCCAGAGTGATAGGGGCATCAGGGTAAGACGAGAGGCAGATAGAGCAACCTATCCACCATGCACAGTGTCTACCATGCAAGACTCTGGAGGCAGTGTTATGATCTGGGGTTACTTCCGTCGCTCAGGTCTAGACTCAGCAATGTTATGTGCCCAAAAATAATTAGCTCAGCTGACAACCTAAATGTTCTGAATGACCAGGTTTTCGCATCAGTTAATCTTTTTCTTTCCTGATAGCACATTCCAATATGACGATGAGAAGATTCATCAGGCTCAAATTTTAAAAGAGTGGTTCAGGGAACATGAGAGAACATGAGGTTAGTCACCACAGAGTCCAGACCATAACACAATTGCGAATCTTTGGAATGTGCTAAAGAAGGCGTCCATCATCAATGCACGATCTTGGAGAGAAATTAATGAGGGACTGATGTAGAGTAAAATGACATTTTAGAGTGTGTGCCTTTTTTTATTTTTGGCCTGGCAGTAGACTTAAACATGTTACAGACCAGGTACCCCCCTTCATGGAAACAGCATTGCAGGACAGTGTGGCCTGCCATGCTGCTAAAATCATTCAAAAATAGATTATCAGACTCATGGCAAATAAAGCCAGAGTAAAATACGAGTAAATGTGTACCATTATTTTTCAAATGTGATTATATGTGTAATTGCAGTCTACTCCTGAACAACATCACATCAGGAAAACAAATCACAAGTCCTTGAAAATGAGTTCACTGGTTGATGAGGAAGATGAGAGGTGAGTCAATTAATTATAATATATGATGTTTTCAGCTTGTCTGTCCATCTGTGAATCCACTCGTGTAAGGAACAAGTGATTGTTGTTGATGTTGGGTTCTATACGTTATTATTATTTTGATCATTATTAGAATCCACAATAAATGTGATATTACTGTATATACGGTACACTGCTTCCAGCTAGTGGAAGGCATTTTGCTCCTTTTACCATTTTTAACATTTTTGCTCTTTGTAATATTTTACTGAGGATTAATACTTGTAGTGCACTTTGCCTGTTGGGTTTAGGATAAGTCCAGCTGTTTAGTAAATCTGACTTAAAATCTACAGTAGATTAGTTTTAAGTTTTCTAAGCAGTTTTCAGCATTGAGCTCATTAAGTTTTATCAGATTTTGTTTATTTCTGTGGGAATTTCATTGAAAAGTCCTCTTACTGGCTGCTTTTTAAATGTATATATATTTTTTTTTTGCAAATTGTGGTTGACGCATCTTTGGAAACTTTATATATATATATATATATATATATATATATATATATTTTTTTTTTTTTTTCCCGTATTTTTGCTTAAACACTTGCCATTTCTGAATTAGTATTTTTCTGTTTCACAGTTTTTATCTCTGTTTGTTAGAATTAGCTTGGAACACCTATGTTCAGCCTAGCCTCAGAATCAGTGGTTAACCTGTTCACCACAATGACCCTGGCCTGATTCCTGTCCAGGGAGTCACTACATTTATACAACAGAAAAGTATGTGATTGAAATAATATAAAACTACTACATAACAGTTGGATACCAGCAGGTAACAAACCAATTACGGAAGAGGGGCAGAGACAGTACTGAAACTAAAAAAAAAAAAGGTTGACAGTTCTCACTTTCTGCAGCTAAGAGCAGCTGACATGTAAATCAAATGCTTACGTACACTTATAGTACATGTTTTTAATTAGATATCAGAGAAAACGACCTGTCTCACCTGAGCCCAGCATTCTGTCTATGAAGAGTGACTGGTCAATGGGTATACCAATAAAGTTTCAAAAGGAAGTGAAAGAAAAGTAAGTAATGTCTCATATAATGTCTCAGTTTTATACACCTACATGACAATGCACCACACTTCACCAGTTTAGTAAAAAAAAAAAATTATTAAAAAAAAAAAAAAGCAGCAGCACTTTTAGTTTCTTTATTTTACAAAATAACATTTCCCTACCATTGCATTGTTTGTTCATATTAAAAATTGAACTCAATCTGTCATGATTTCTTACTTAAAGTGCTCATTGCCTGCTTAGGTTATGGATTTAGAATTGGAAGAGTCAGGGGAAATCTTCAAACAGTCTTGATATCATACAGTACAGTATATTACAATTTGTACATATTGTTTTAATTAGATATCAGAAAGAGAGATCTGGCTCACCTGAACCCAGCATTGTGTCTATGAAGAGTGACTGGTCAATGGGTATACCAATAAAGTTTCGAGAGAAAGAGAAAGAAAGGTAAGCAATATCTCATAACCTATTTTATACACTTCAAGTGACTAAAAAAAAAATTTGCTTCTTATTCCAGTCTTCTTTTATTTTACAACAATTAATCAATATTGTTGTTTATGTGTTTAGTCTGATTAAGGAAAAGGGTTCAGAGTTGCCTGAATCCAGCACTATGTCTAGAAAGAGAAAGTCAGTGGATGATCCATTCGAACAGGGAGAGACATTTAAAAAGAAAAAGTAAGCAGAGCTGTGTAAAAAACAGAGCTAATTTATGGCCCATCGTCACAATATATAAACATTGCTATTATTAAGACACATATTGCTTTTAAATAGATATCAGAAAGAGAGAGCTGGTTCACCTGAGTGCAGCACTGTGTCTATGAAGAGTGACTGGTCAATGGGTATACCAATAAAATTTCAAGAAGAAGAAAAAGAAAGGTAAGCAATGTCTCATAACCAATTTTATCCACTTAAACTACACTCCAGTTCAATAATAAGAATCATTTTCATTTGACCCCAGTGGAGGCTGTAGGCTAGGGTAATTTGACCCCAGAGGAGGATTAAAACAAAAGCTCCAGCTGAACAAAAGTATTTAAAAAGGATATTTATTTGTCTTGCTGTGATGTCATTGTTCACAAGAAATTACTTTCTCTACTTTGATACCAGTTCTTATATTTATACCACAATTACATTAAATTAAATAAATAAATGCAAATGACTGTCCAAGTAAATACAGGTGAATATTTAGTTGTGATTCTACAAAAAGATTACAATTAAACACTAATTACATGTTGTCTTTAATCAAAGAGACAAACGTGCCAAATTCAGTCCTCCAGATGAGCAGATGGAAACTCAACACCAGGTATGTATTTACAGTAGGTGACACAGTATGCATGTGTCATTGTGGCAATTTAGGTTCTGCTGCTGCTGAGATTCATGCTTCTTTGATCTATTAATGGTTTTTATTTTGGTTTTCTTGTTCACTTCAATTTTTTTAGAGGCATAAAGTTAACCTTTGCCTTAATTGACCAGCTGAGAACTACCTTTTCCATTCATGAATGTCACCTTCTCCGCCCTTGAGTCATATGCAGTGCAACAAAGACATGTTCACCTCTTCTTTTTTCTGGAGAACCAGATGGTCCACTATGTTTATGCGTGTTCTAGAATTCAGTACCTAAGTTATTCAATCGACACTGTTACATGTTCCAATTTAAACCAAGCTTCAGCTGTTGTACAGATGACCTCACATTTGACTCTAGAATACTCAGCTATACAGTGAAGTTCATGGTCAACTCAATGACTGCAAAGTGCCCAGTTCCTGTGCCGGTGAAAACAAGCCCAGATCATCACACTCACATCACTGTGCTCACAGTGTGAATAAGGTGTTTCTGCTGAAATGCTGTTTGGTTTTCCGCAAACATGGCACTGGGCATCTGTCCATAAGACATTGTTTCATAAATCTTGTGGTTTATTCAAATGCCGTTTCGTGAACCTCAGTCATGCTTCCGTGTTCTTTTAAGACAGAAGACAGTACTTATTCAGTCTTTTTCTAATTGTGCGGACACAAACATTAACATTTAACATGCTCATTGAGGTCTCTAGGGTCTGAGATGTAGCTCTTAAGTTTTTGTATTTGTATGAGCATTGTAGGGTCTGACCTTAGGGTGAATGTGCTTTGGCATCCACTACTGGAAAGATTGGTAATAAGATTACTAATAGTAGTAAGATTTCTAATACATAGAATAGTATACACATGACTGTAGGTCACCCGAACCCACCATCTCTCTAGATAAAAGAAGAACACTTAGAAAGAGGGTTTATTGAGGGTTCTTTGGAAAATTGAGAAACCTCTATTTTAGGGGAACATTCTGTAGTAAAATGTAAAATTCCATGAAGAGGAAGAAACGTTAGTTGTGCTACAGTAGATTACATTTTTTATATAGTGTGTACAGTATTTTGCTATAGGAATCAGAAATTTATTGATAGATGAATTTGGTTATTTACTTTTTTCTTTTAAGCCACTTAGCACAGAATATCCAGCAGGTGACATTAGAATGATGGAGGACAAAGAGCATCAGAGCAGTACTGGAGGTGAGGTACAGAATATCATACTTGGAAAAAGAAAATTATATATATTGTGTTACTGTTAAAGGCTTTTTCCACTAATGACTACAATGAACTGTTCTCATGTTTTCCTGTTATCACCCAAAGAAGATTCTTATTTATTTTAACTCTAAAATTCTTCTTGTTAATAATTCTAAAACATGCCAAAATTTTGCATTGTTTTCTTTGTGTTTTTTAGAACTGGACCCTGAGTGGACGAAAAATTTCAAATCCATATTGCAGGAGAAATTTAAAACAATTACTGAAGGAATCTCAATGTATGGAATGTTTCCATTTCTGAATGAGATTTACACAGAACTCTACATCACATCAGATTGTGGGTGTGGACACATCAATGTGGAACATGAGGTCAGGTGTATTGAAACAGAATTTATGAGACAATATGAAACAACAGAGGAGTCCATCAATTGTAATGAGATATTTAAATCCCTACCTGGAGATCAGAAACTCATCAAAACCATACTAACAGAAGGCATTGCTGGAATTGGGAAAACCGTGTCTGTGCAGAAGTTTGTTCTGGACTGGGCTGAAGGAAAAGCAAATCAAGATTTTGACTTAATTTTCCCCCTAAACTTTAGAAAGTTAAATTTTAAGAAGGAAGAATCTCTCAGCTTGTTTGAGCTGCTCCATTGTTTTTTCCCCAAAATCAAAGAACTTAAAGCAGACTATCATTGCTACAAAATCTTGTTCATCTTTGATGGACTGGATGAGTCTCGTTTCTCTCTCGATTTTCAAAACAACAAAATGTTGACAGATCTGTCAGAGTCAGCTTCAGTAGACGTACTGTTAACAAATCTTATCAAAGGGAATCTGCTTCCATCTGCATTCCTCTGGATAACATCTCGACCTGCAGCATCCAGTCAGATTCCTCCTGTTTATATTGACAGAGTAACAGAGATACGAGGGTTTAATAATCCTCAGAAAGACGAGTACTTCAGAAAAAGAATCAGTGATCAAACCCTGGCTAATAAAATCATCACTCACCTGAAGTCATCACGAAGTCTTTACATTATGTGCCACATGCCATTTTTTTGTTGGATTACAGCGACTGTTCTTGAGAGAATGTTCAGTGAAGCAGGAACTCGAGACGTCCCCAAGACCCTGACGCAAATGTTCACACATTTCCTGATCTTACAGATCAAACGTGGATCCCAAAAGTACAAAGGACATGAAGTTGATACTAGACAGATTGCAGACATTGTACTAAAACTGGGAAAGCTGGCATTCCAGCAGCTGGAGAAAGGAAACCCGATCTTCTATGAGGAGGACATCACTGAGTGTGGCATTGATGTCACAGAGGCCACGGTGTACTCAGGAGTTTGCACTCAGATCTTTATTGAGGAAGATACTTCACATCTGGGGAAGGTGTACAGCTTTGTGCATCTGAGTATTCAGGAGCATCTTGCTGCAGTGTATGCTTTTCTCTCATGTGTTAATGGAAATCTCTTAGAACAACAAACCCCTGCAATCTTTGGACTCTCCACCAGGGCAACACTGTTAAACCTTCTAAAGGCAGCAGTAGTCAAGGCCTTGCAGAGTAAGAATGGACACCTGGACCTTTTCCTCCGCTTCCTTATGGGTCTCTCACTGGAGTCCAATTCAGTTCTCTTACAAGACCTACTGACAGAGACAGGATGCAGATATCTGAGGGAACATGCTGCTGACACAAACAAGGAAATAATATCGTACATCAAGGAGAAGGTTGGAAAGAATCATGACATATGCAAATCCATCAATCTGTTCCATTGTCTAAATGAACTGAATAACCAGTGTCTGGAGCAGGAAGTTCAAGTCTTTTTGAGTAAAACAGAAGATAATCGCCTCAGTGGAGTCAGACTTACTGCAGCTCAGTGGTCAGCTGTGGTTTTCTTGTTGACGAACTCAGAAGAGGAGCTGAAAGAGTTTCATCTACAGAAATATGCAGCATCAGAGGAGTGTTTAAGGAAACTGTCCCCAGTGGTCACACTTTCCAGAAAAGCTGTGTAAGTTTTTCCTGACATTTTCATACATAACATCACAAATAACTTTAGGGCTCAGTACCTAACCTTGATACCTTTATGGCACTGATCGACTGGCTCATTATTCAAAAAAACCTTATCATTTGATGCCAAATTTCGATACAGAAGGAGTTTGTCTCACCAGTTTCAGGGAGTCAGTAAACACTCAGCGTGCCTATTATAGCACCTGTAGATGCTTGACTACCCTGTACATCACATACTGTAGTAGTGAGGACTGCGCTGTGACCGGGATTTTAGCAGGTAACAGCTAGCAAACAAATGTTTGCAAACTTGGCCAACTGGTTGACTTGGCTGTCTTGTAATATGAAGATTCCCATTTTGGCTGACTTTTATACTTTTTTAAGATACTTTTATACTTTTTTGTGTGATTAACAGGCAGT
The DNA here is from genome assembly GCA_030347435.1 of Clarias fuscus. Classification (NCBI taxonomy): domain Eukaryota; kingdom Metazoa; phylum Chordata; class Actinopteri; order Siluriformes; family Clariidae; genus Clarias; species Clarias fuscus. The sequence continues at coordinate 2,284,188 of CM059210.1, read as the reverse complement.
GTTGTGCATGAACATGCTATTCATTGCATGCACTCAATTTTTGTAAATGGTGAACTGAAAGGTTTAGTTTGCAACAAAAAGTAAACGATGTTAACATGCAGTGTGTATGCGTCATTATCATGTGTTATTGTTATGTTACAGGTTGTGTGATTGTAATCTCACAAAGAAAAGCGGTGTCATTCTGGCAAAAACTCTGAGCTCAAAGTGTTCTTGTCTCAGCGAGCTGGACGTGAGTTTTAATATTCTGGAGGATTCAGGAGTCAAAGCTCTTTCTGCTGGTTTGAAGAGTCCACACTGTAAACTGGAGATTCTAAGGTAAGAGCTTATCTTCTTACTCTGCAGTTCAAATCAAGCAATAAATAAAAAAATTAACTTGCAATAAATATATAGATATTTTATAAATATTTTATCTATCTATCTATCTATCTATCTATCTATCTATCTATCTATCTATCGTTTCTGTAGATCAGTGGATCACTGTAGGACCCCATGCCCATATTTTAGCATTTTCTTCTAGAAATACTTACTTTCATTTTTAACAAATAAGTTTTGTTTTTTCTCCTGCAGGTTGCGTAACTGCAGCATTACAGAAGAAGGCTGTGTCGCTCTTGCTGAAGCTCTGAAGTCAAATTCACACCTGAGAGAGCTCGATCTCCGCAGTAATGATTTGGGAGAGCATGGAGTGAAGCTGCTGTCTGATATAAAGGAGGATAAAAAAGTGCACATTGAAGACATTGGAGTGAGTTACTGATATATTTAATCAAACAACATTTTAACGAGTATTAATAATCAGCACCACGGTGGTGTGATGTGGACCAACACATGACAAAATTACTGTTATGACCCTGAAGTGTTTTATTCCATCTAATACCACATAACAGGCTACATGGCCATTCAGAATCCAGGTTTGGCAGTGCTGTGTATAAATATGACACTTGTGTATGTCTAATACTTTTGTTAATTATCTTATAGGTGCTGAGTAAAGAGGAAGTCACAGGGAGATAACTTCTAACAGAACACCAACATTTATAGCTGTCCATCATCTTTTCTGACACACTTGCTTGTTAACGTCCAGCTTTTATGATGATTCTATCTTCCATCCTTTTGGTTAATCAAGCAAATGCAGGCGTTATTGGTGTTTGTTGTTAGCTTCCGGGTATTGCCTTAGGAATTGTAAAGAAGCTCAGACATGTAATAAATAGTCTATAACTGGAAACTTAGTGACTGGTTGTGGTGTTGCTTGTGGAAGATTTGCGTGTTTAGTGATAGTTAGTGTGTTTTAGCTTCATAAATGGATTTGGTTGTAAAGTAATGTATGGAAAGTATGATTAATGTGCTAATGTACTTAGAAGAAAAACTTGCATAAAGTAATCTCTGATGAGTGATTAGATTTGATCTACGTACAGGTGTTAATGAAGTGCAGCTGCGACATAGTGTTGAAATACTTAGCTAGTGGTTGTTTAAAGCCTCAATCTGGACAGGCAGAAGCTAGGCAAAGTTCCATGCAGTGTCATGCACTGTAATGTAGTGTAATTGCACTGTCGCTATATGGTGATATATCTGGGTCCATTAATGAGGAAAAAAACGTACTTATCTTTATGTTCGATTAACACTCTTCCTTTTTACTCTTGTTTTGTTTTTGCTGGGGTTGCCAAAATGCTGCATAGATAGACCTGAACATCCACACACTCTGATAAAAAACAGCCCAAACAATAGCAATAGCAACTAGAACTCACAATGTAGATCAATGTAGATATATTGTCATGGCATGCACCGGTGATGTGCCTAAATCTGTTATCGCTCCTCACTCACTCCATAGGCTCCCTACGCAGACACGTGAGAAGGATAGCGTGGGAGAGAACTGCTCGAGCTCCCACGGCGCCTTCACTTTTGCGTAGAGCCCGCCTTCGCGTCCCCGCTGCCAAAGAGTAAAAAGCTGCTGAGAGGACTGCGTTAGGGCCCCTGATCCCCGCCGGGAAAGCCACCCAGCCAACGGACGTCCAGGAGAGACTCCCGCCTGTTGCCGCGCACAGAAAGCACTGCGAGGGGCCGGTCTTAGCTCGTGTCAATGGGAGAGGTCGCCGTCGTGGGAGCGTGCAGAAGCGTTTCCCCCATGTGCTCCAGCCTGCCACTTTTCCCACCGCCGACTTTCGCCAGCTGTGTGCTGGCAGGCCAACTGGGCACTGCCACTGGACCTGCACGTGCACACTCTTTTCCTCCCCCTTTACCCTTCCTCACTCCGTTTTAACCATTTCCTAAATAAAATCACCCTTTTTCCCATAAGCCCTCGCCTCGTGTCCGTGTGTCTGTGGTGTCACCCGTGCACAAGGTTCGAACCTGTTACACATATGCAAAGACTTTGTTTTACTAAAATTATCCTAATTGTTATTGTGGTCTTGTTTTCTTTTCAGCCCAAGATCCAGTATCTGGAAGTAGTCCAGATATGTTTATGCATTTGATTTTATTTCCAATAATGAATTAAAAAATATATTTCATTATTATTTACCCAATAATCAAAAAGTTAAGTAAATGAATTACCATTTCTCATATTACATGTTAATTTAACAATTAAGTATGGAACATTTTATTTAACTGATTTTATATAAACAAGTTTTTTTTAGGAAAAACATTCCTTGTTTTAAATGCTGCTTTTGGTTCTACAAATAATGAAAGGAAAACAGAACTGAATTGTTTTAAATCATTGAATTGGCCTTTTGACTTGTTTTTTTTTTAATTGATCAGAAAATGATCCGATCCATGACTCAAATCCATGATCCGACCTGAACAGCCATTTTTGTGATCTGTTGCACCTCATTATATGTATAAGCACCAAGAACATGTAAACACAAATAAACCAATATTTTGTAACTGTAGTAACTTATTATTCAATTTGATATATGTGTAGTGTACTTATAAAATATATAAAAGTATAAAGCAAATTATTAATACAAAATATAAAGTAAAAATAAAACAAGTTAACTTGCACTTTACTTTAAAAAGAATTGTGGCTGGCAGTGGCGGACCGGCCATCTGGAGCTCCGGGCGTTTTCCCGGTGGGCCGCTGGCCAATGTGGGCCGGCCCAGTCAGTACGAAAATATATTATAAAAATGATGGAAAGCATCACAGGTTGTGTGCATGAGAATGTATAATAATCCTATTCCATAAGTGTTCTGAAACACACATCCTTTCACTTTTAATTTACAGAGGGAGAGATATGGATCCTTACTCGATACAGTGAATTTTTATGAGCAAAGAATGAATAATTAACCTGGATGAAAATTTTTTAAAAAAGAAAAGGTGGAGTTGAAAATTTACACGAAAAGAAGAAAAAAAAACTTTAAAAGCAGATGCTGTGGAATTCTTCTGTGATACTTCAAATACTGTTTAAAAAGCATTTATTTCTGGATTGCTTTATACTTTTATTCTAGTAAGTGGTATTAAAAATAAATCTCCACAAAAATGAGCCAATGTATTATGATGTGGGATGTGGTGGGCTACTGTGGACCAGGAAGTCCAGGGCCACTTTTTGGTCCCAGTCCACCCTGGTGGCTGGAGTGAGAGGAGGAGGAGGAGGAGGGCTACTGTATAGGACGGGAGATGAATCTGTTTAAAGACAATGCGACCTCAACATCAAAAGGAGGCAAAAGTAAATGTCATTAGAGAGTTGCCTTCCAGTTTTCTGACAGAGACTTTGTCAGAGAGCAGTCATTCAATTAGTGTGTGTGTGTGTGTGTGTGTGTGTGTGTGTGTGTGTGTGTGTGTGTGTGTGTGTGTGTGTGTGTGTGTGTGTGTGTGAGAGAGAGTGTGCCATGTGGTAAAATGCCACCCTGTCCGGAGTGTACACTGCTTCATGGTCTCCTGGGATAGCCACTGCGACCCTGTACAGGATAAGTGTCATAGAAGATGAATGAATGAATAAATTAATATAATAATCATTTTGATGATCATTTCTCTTTGGTGATCTTAAAGACTTACCAAGAGCATAAGAAGTACAGAAACTTACAAATACACATTTTGATTTATTAAATAATTGCTATTAACAGACATTTTATTTCTTCTCTACTAGAGGTTACCTGTGGCTCCACCCACGTGCATGCTACCATTACCTGTGACAGGAGTGTGTAATCAACTCGCTGCTGCTCCGTTTCAGCAGCCCTTACTTCTGCCTGTAGTACACTGTGAAGAAAAAAAAAAAACTTACCTCAACATAAAATAGTTTAGTAACATGTTTACTCAACTTTTAGAGAAATTTGCCAGCCAAACTAAATAGTTCACATCTGTTTAGTTGACATATTGTGTAGCCAGTTCAAAATCATAAGTTGACTCAAACTGTAAGTCAAATATTTAAGTCAGATCAAGTAGTACTGGTTGTGGGCTCTATTAATTTCTCCAGGATTGACTATGTAGTTGGTTCAAGTGACAGTTTTTCTATAAAAACAAATTGGCCTAACAGCACCCCAACAATTAAAACATGCAAACATCACTTGAAAATAAAACTTGACTCTTCCAAAACTAGTCAATGTTAAAACAGTGATCTGCATAGAACAAGAAAATACACATTCTATTTTGTGTCTCTCCACATCCAATAGTAATTGTGTGAATGGTTTCATACTGTAGGTGTCCATCCAGGCCTTTTGGAATTCGACATTAGAGCAAAGTCCTGAACAAACATCACTCCTAAAGCTGCTGCATGTCACTGTCCATGGTCACAAGGACTACAGTCCCCTCCAACAGCTTGCTTATGCGCCTCCTCCAAAAAGCCAACCGTCACCCCCTCTGACCTCAATCCTCCACAGCGAGCTCCGGGTAAAATGAAGAAGACAGGTCTTATATGATAAATAAATTTCACAGAATATCTAGTTTAAAAATATATATAATATATAATACAAATTAAAGATATTAATAAGGCTCTATACAACCAGAGAGCGTAAAAAACTGTTTCTGGAAGTCTAATGATGTGTTAAAGCTACTTATATCCAAAAAAAACTTTATATTTTCAAGGGTTTTACTTTGTCATTCTCAGGAGAAACATGTTTGGAGTGATATTTTAAAGTAACCGGGTATTTACTCATTTGGTTTTCATATGAACAAGTTAACCGATATAACACTTATAGATGAGCGACACTGGACGTTTTTAGATCCCTTAACTTACAGAGTACCAAAGCGCCACTGTTATTAAATGCTTCTGGGTTTTCTCGAACTTTCATTCGCTTGCGCGGCCGTGTGTGTTGGGGTGGAGCAGGACGCTGTCGCTGGGCAAACGTCAGAGCAAAAGTGGGGGAAAAAGACGGTTATTGAAGGTTTAGCTCGATAAGTCCTGTACAGTGCGGTAACATGAAGACTAACATTAGCTAAGCTCACCTCAGTAATGTCAGGGTGCCTCAGTATAATGATAAGCGAAAACACACCGGTCCCGCGTATATATTTAAATATAAATGTATCTTATTTAAATAAATAAATACTTACCCTGAATAAAGAGTCCACAAAACAGTCATCTTCACCTGTTTAGTCCAGTTTCATAGCGTCAGTCTGGCGGGTTGGGAGGGAGGTTTGGGGGTTTTATAAAAACCATGTAATCTCGTCTCAGGGAAGGTAAATTGCTGGCTTAACTTGATTTTTTTTCGTTTATTCAGTTACCTGTTGTCTTAGAAAAAAATCCCACTGTAAGAAGTCGAGCCGACAATACACTATTAATTTATTCAACATTTATCTAGTTGGAGTTTTAACAGTGTTTGCACTGTCGCTGTAAATGCAGTTTCTGGCGTTTCAGCCGCCTTGGGCTTGACCTGTGTGTTTGTTTTTGCCGTAGAAATCGCTGCCTACTGTTACAGGAGAAATCGTGCTCGGGTACAGAACGGATCAGATCGTTGCCGGTGTGAAAACGCCCTAAGGATGCTGGATACAGTTACAGTGGGTGAGAAGCAGAATGCAGCCGTGTTGGAGGGAGCGGCCTACTGTTATATTCAGTGAGGACAATGCAAAATGTGACAGGTGTGTCTGTTACAGTCAGTGAGGACGCCGCCTCCTGTTACGTGCGGTGAGGACTCCGCCTACTGTTACAGTAAATAAAAGTCCTAACTACTGTTACATTCGTGCAGTGGGGACGCTGCCTGTGAAGCTGCCACAGTTGGCGAGGAGCAGGTACAGGTGTGTCAGAGGAACGTCTGTGACATACACAAGTCTGTCACAGTGTGATGTTAAAAGTTGATGATGTCGCTGCCCAACGTTACGTTCAGTGAGGAACGGCTGTGACAGAACTTACCTGTGCAAACACAAAAAGCTACAAACAGAATTTCTGCTTCATGTATGTACAGATTTACAGAATAAATTTCACTCAGTGTATCCGATTCTGTATCGACTCCCATGTCCCTTCAGGAGGAATCGGAGTGTCGGTTCCTTTTTGAATACAGTGAATCATCTCCATGGGCGGAAAGAAACGTTAGCTCATGTCACTGGCGTTGTTTTGATTTATACTACAATAAAATAAACACAAAAAAACAGCATCATGTCGGAAGAAATCGAAGACCCAAAGACTGTCGAGGCGACCGAGGAGCAAAAAGTAAGATTTATGAACTGAATAATTAAAGATTTAAAGCATTTATTTCCATTTCGTGCTGTGCGCCTGATAGCTATCAAGCTAAACGTCAGCTAAAAGCTGTAAGCAGGCCCGAGTCAAAATGGCGCCGCGCGCCCTGTAGAAGTGCACTACGTAGCGCGTGACAGAGCCGCTTCCGCGCCCTACGTAGTGCTCTTATAGTGTGGTAGAGCGCGGATTTGCGACACGACCGGTCGTTAGCAAGCGCTTTTTCTTTAGCAGCGAACTTGATTATCATTGTTAAATTGTATATTTTTAATTATTAGTCTGGTTCATACGATTAATTAATTGACCATAAACATATTCTAAACGTATACAGTTAGTTGTACGCTAAAAATATTAATAAAACTGTTAAATAGCCGGGTTAGCTAAGCTAACTGTCAATCTAATCTAAGCTAGCAAGCTAGGATTTGAAAATGCTAACATTTCTATGATAATTAAAAACGGGACGTGATTTGGTGTGTGTGTGTATCTCTTGTTATTGTGTTTAAAAAAAAGTCGTGTTTGTGTAACACACGAGATAATTAATATTAGTTAATTGAACTTGAAATTGCTAATTTGTGTGGAAAGCTGATTAGCTTGTCTAGCTAGGCTAACCAGGCTAACTCATGTCCTGTGATATTTATTGTCCTTAATTAAGACTTATTTCTCATCGTTCATTACTCACTGAGTCGTTTATTTATCTTTATCAGCGATCATTTTAGATAATACAATGATGTTTTGCGTTAAACCGTGATTTATTTCCTGATAATGACGAGGCATAACCCGCACAGACAGGGTGGAGTGTTTTATTCCCCTTACACCACTGTGACCTCCCAATATTTACACTCTGTACCATCATGTTACCACAGTAACTACAAAGCGATATAACCTCCTGTGTCCTGCTTTACCTCTGACGCTGGAGACTCCTTCTGTACTCACTCATCAGCTATACTGCTTTACCCTGTATACTGTCTCCATGGGAGGCCTGGAGCCTGTCTCAGGAGACTTAGACGGGGTGCAAATACATCACGAGGCACATAAACACACACACTATGTCCAATTAGCCTAATGTGCTTGTCTTTGGACTATCGGAGGAAACCGGAGTACCTCGAGGAAAGCCATCAATCACTGAGAGAAAATGCAAACTCCACACACACACCCCGAGGTGGGAATCGAACCCGGATCCTGGAGCTGTACAGTGCTATCCACCGTGCTGCGGCTCCTTTCATACATGTTACATAAATGTGGGTGTGTTTTGCTGCACTGAGAGATTTCAGTAGAACAGGGGTGTGTAGAGCAGAGACTGGGTGTGTTAATGTTATCTGATGAGGTGTGTTGTGTAACAGGAAGCGGGGAGTGAAGTGATTTGTCCAGAGAGAGCAGAAGAAGCCAAGCTGAAGGCCAGATATCCGAACCTGCCTGCCAAAGCAGGAGGATCAGACCTGCTCAGGAAACGACTGCAGAAAGGGGTGAGCGTCTGTTTATCTTACACACACACACACACTCTCTCTCTAACTTTCTCTTTGTCTCTTTCTGTCTTTCTCATCGTTCTGTTCTTTCTGTCTATCGATAGAGAAGAATGTGTTTTTCTCTAGTGTTTACTAGTTATACATACAGAACCCATGAATTCTGCATTAAGCCCCCTCAGTGTGTGGCTCTGAGAAATGCTCCACCATTCTGCTTTTAGAGTGCAGGTGATATTTAACTCTGATGTTGAGATGTTCTGATCTACTCTATGAAAGATAGCAGTAGTCTGATCTACTCTATATTAGATATTTATGGTCTGATATACTTCACATAAGATAACTGTGGTGTGATATACGTTATATAAGATATCTGTAGTTTGATCTACTCTAGATATACTGTTTGTGGTAAAATATTGGTGGTGTGATCTCCATATAAAATTTCTGAAGTCTGATTTACTCTATATAAGGTATCAATGGTCTGATCTACACGATAAGATATTATCTATGGCCTGATCTACGCTAAATAAAATATCTATGGTCTAATCTACTCTATATAAGATAGCTGTGGTCTGATCTATGCAAGACATATATGGTCAGGTCTGCTCTACATAAGATATCTATGGTCTGATCTACATTATACACGATAAGTTCTTTATGGGCTGATCTGCTTTATACAAGATGGCTGTGGTCTGATCTCCTGTACAAGATATTAGCTGTCTGATTTACTCTATACAAGATATTTGTGGTCTGATCTACTCTAAATAAGATATCAGCCGCCTGATCTCCTCTATATAAGATATCACTACTCCAGTACGGTGTACTGTGCATAACATGTCTGCAGTCTGATCTGCTCTATATAAGATATCAGTTGTCTGATCTAGTCTGTACAAGGTTTTTGCAGGCTGATCTGCTGGATATAAGATGCGAGTATGTAACGGTCTCCTGTTGTTCAGACCTCATGACGGCGTGTGACACACATCACATGCTCCCAGTGTCCTCAGATGTTCCACTGCTGGAAAAGCTCGCTGGTGTGGGGTGAAAGACGACAGGAATCATGAGACCTGAAAAACATTAGAGAGAAACAGTGTGAGAGAGGGTGTGGTTTAAAATTCAGGAACAGGGTCTGGTTGTTTACGTGTGTTTTGAATTTCTGTTTATTCCACTTTTCTGTGTGTTTGTGTTACTTTTTTTTTTTTTTTTAAGCTTTCAGCCATTATGATATTAAAAATCTTACTTCAGGCTATAAGCAGCACAATGAAGGCTTATACTGCGTACAAAATCCTGTCTGTGTGTTTTCTCAGAGACTTTTCTTTAACACTATTTATTATGACGCCGCAGTGTTCCTGCATCCTGATTGGTCAGATTTATTTCATTAACAGTCGTGTAACTATAAACAGGCAAGAAGTCAAGTTTGTCTTTGTTCACCTTCATATTCCTGCGAGTTATCACTTAAATACAGGACGTCTTTGATGAGACCTCACCTCCACGGAAGCTCCGCCCACTTCCTCCGTATTACGTATGTTTTAGTTTGACGTCTTAGATTTTTGTCACATGAACAAAGACTGGTTTGAGTTCAGTGATGTGAAACAAAATCTAGCATTAGACATGTACAATATATAACCAAAAGTATGTGCACCCCTGACCTATGAGGAAGAGGAGAAAAGATGATGTGACATTTTTAACACATTTTTTTTCTTTCTCTCTCTCTCTACAGCCAAAGTATTTCGACTCAGGCGACTACAACATGGCCAAGGCGAAGATCAAGAACAAGCAGCTCCCGTCGGCGCAGACGGAGAAGGCGGAAATCACCGGCGATCACATTCCCACGCCTCAGGATCTGCCGCAGAGGAAAACCTCGCTGGTGGCCAGCAAGCTGGCGGGCTGATCCCCGCCCGGTCCTCCAGCAGCGCTCTCTCTCTCTCCTCCCTCATTAACACACCATCCCTTCCTTTTCTCTGCTCATCTTTCGCGCTCCCTTTTTACCTCCAATGTATAATATACACTGAAACCAGAGGCGTGCGGGTGTGCCAGCGTCGGAACACGGCTAGTGAGGGACGTATAAAAAAATTTTAAAAAGGAAGAAAAAAAAAAGAATAAATAATAAGGTCTGTATGAAGATTTCTATCTGTGCTGTAGGAGTAGTAGACGGAACGTGTACATATTTGCTTGTGAGAAAAAACGAAGCGACGGGATTTTAGAAAGGTTTTATGTTCTAATCGCACCATTCCTGAAGATCACACTTTAGCGCAGTAGCGTGCTTGAACGATTGAGTCGCCATCGAATACGACCTCTGATAACGATCATGTACTTGAGCTGTTTCCCCTGTTAACGTTTGAGCTTCACACACACACCAGATCGGACCACACCGCCGAAGCCGGTCACGTTTAGACGCACGTGGCTGCCGTTGGCTCGTCGCCTCCGACCCGAAACAAAGGCCTTAATCACGTCACGGTTGTAAAGCAGCAACCGCGAACCTGAAGGCTAACGGCCAACGCGATCAAACCTCAAACGCAAGCTTCTCACCGAGGGTCTCCTCGCCGGGTATTTTGAAACGAAACACTACAACATCCGGCTGTGCGTGCGCGTGTGTGTGAGAGAGAGTGCGCGTGTGTGTGTCCGCCGCAGTCACTTATGTGCCATTTGATTTGTAAATAAAATAGTTTTGCAAACTTGTGCCTTTTCTCCATGTTTCATCTCATTATTGTGTTCACAGTCTCATGAAGTGTGTGTTAATGATCATGTTATACTACAGCGCTCAGAATTCTGGACTTCAACAGAATAAAAATATCTATGTGTAAGGAGATGTAACAGGGAAGGAAGGAGTCTCCAGTGTCAGCGTGTTCTAATAATCAAAGGTAAAGCCTTGACGATGAGGCGTGCTTCAAGAAAGAAAAAGCTGGAGAGGATTTATAGCTGGTGTAAAATAAGTCAACAAGCACTAACTTTGGAAACCTGAACTGTTCCTCAAATCATGTTTCAAATCAATTTAATAGCTGTGTTTATTTAATGAGTACCACTGCTGTGTCTGAGGTACAGAACTGAATAGAAATGGCTTAAAACTTCAATTTTTTTTTCTGTAGAGATTTTAACTGTGGTCATTGTCACACAGGAGCTTTACAGAATCAAAAGGAAACTGAGTATGAAAATATCTGAGGAAATACTGTATGTATAAATCAATACTATCAGATTGTAAAAGTGATGTAGAATAAACTCTAAACCTACATACCAAAAGCGACGATCACTTTTTGCATGCTCTGATGACTGCAGACCAGCAACGTCCCACACGAGCTGCAGATTCTCATGTGTTCTGACCCCGTCCTCTATCCATTACAATCTGTCCCTAATCACAATATCTACATTTTTGGCTGGAAGTGCAATGGGACTGCAGGTCTTGTGGGATGTTCCTGGTCTGCAGTGGTCAGGAGATACCAAAAGTGATTCGAGGAAGGACAACCGGTGACCTTGTGACAAAGGCTCACTGATGCTCATGGGGAGTGAAGGCTGACACGTGGAGACCGATCCAGCTGAAGCGCTAGTAGAGATCAAGCTCGTGAAGAGGTTCCTGCTGGTTGTGATAGTAAGGAGACAGATGACACGTCATTAATGTTTTGGTGGGAAAAGCAGAAAGCTGCTCAATATAAGGCGTGTGGTTGTAAATGTTATACCTGATCAGGATGTGTTGGTTTGTATTTTAATTTTTTTGGTATATATGCAAAGCTCTTATGGAGATTACAGTCAAGATGTATTAAGACATTTGTTTCACTGAATAATAAAGAATAAAAGAATGATTGTGAAGCACTGATCACTTAAAGTAAGCTGAATTTATACGAAGATGCATTTGGGTATAAAGTTTTTTCAAAACAGTCAATTGCAAATACTCACTGACTTTATTCTCACAGAGTTTAATAAAACAGAATTACATGGACATTTACAATCAATTTTTGCTTTGGTGTTTGTTTAAAAAAAACACTGTAAATGTTAACCTGGTGTGCATTTCAAATATGATACTGATACATTAGTTACACTCATTTACATAACTTACACAACTGTCTGATCTACAGTTTGTTTAAATATTACAGTATAATCAGGTTACTCTTAAAATTAATCAACACCTTTTAAATGCACGTAATGTTACAGTGTTCCACTAGAGGGCGCTGAAGCACCACTGATTTTGTATATTACCTCAGCGCGCAGCTGCATGACTTGCATTACTTTTTAGCTGATTCGCAGGGCTAAAGTGACTGTTTTATGGCAAATGTTTCAAACAGAATTTTTTTTTTTTTAAAGAATTCCACCGCACAATTAAAAAAATATATATATATATTACAAAAAGAAAAAGTCCTGCGAACAGTAATTGAACTGAAATACCATTGCTGTTCCACTAGGGGGCACAATAAGCTTAAAGAAAACTTAATTTGACAGCAAGTTGAAACACTGAAGCTGTTCTCTTGTTTGTAAATACATTTTCAAAGGATTTAGATTTTACCCCCAATCCAGTTTGGGGGAGGGGGGTCAATATTTATGCAAGGCCCTTTCTATATAAAATACAACCATTATTTTAGTTTTGTGATGTGGTATGTCCAGTTCTGTCTATCTCTGGCATCAACACAACCCAGAATTTGTCTGAGTGTTTATACTTCTCTATACAAACAACATAATGCTTAATAATAATAATAATAATAATAATAATAATAATAATAGATTAAAAGAACCCTGCCTAATACTAAGTAGTTTCCTTTTTTGCACCAAAACACACGACCTGTGTGTGTGTGTGTGTGTGTGTGTGTGTGTGTGTGTGTGTGTGTGTGTGTGTGTGTGTTGTATCTGGTATCAGATCCTTTAAGTGCTGCAAGTTGTGATGTGAAGCCTCCATGAATCAGAGTTATTTTTTCCAGAACATTCCACAGTCGCTCAGTTGGATTGAGATCTGGAGAACACCTTGTAACCTTTGTCATGTTCCTCAAACCGTTCTTGAACCATTTCTTTGCAGTGTGTCAGGGCACCGCATTATCCTGCTGAAACAGGACACTACCATCAGAGAACACCGTCTTCATGAAGGGGTGTAACTCAGTGTGTGAGTGTTTAGGTAGGTGGGACGTGTCAGAGTAAGAGTTCCCAGCAGAACATTGCCCAGAACATCATACTGCCTCTGCCCACTCATCTTCTTCCCATAGTGCACCATGGTGCCTTCTCTTCTCCAGGTAAGCGACACACACATCCATCCATCCAATCACATGATGTAAAAGAAAATGTGATTCATCAGACCAGGTCTCCTTCTCCTATTGCTCTGTGGTCCAGTTCTGATGCTCACATGCCCATCGTAGGAGCTTTCAGTGATGGACCCGTGTCAGCTCCACAGCCTCATACTCAATTTTATTAGAACCAGCATTCACTTTTTCAGCAGTTTGTTCTACAGCAGGCTAGGCTTCACTCATCGCGTGCATCAATGACCCCTGGTCGCCCATGACCCTGTCACATCCATTTCAAGAACTGACTCTTTACTTTCTATATGCTGTATCCCACCCCTGACAGGTGCCAGTGTAATCACTGTTATTGACTTCACCTGGGGTTAAGGGGCTCAGTGTCAGGTTTCTCACCTGGGTTCAATTCCCAGCCACTGGATGTAGTCCTGGTCCCAAACCCTTTTCTATTCCCAAGTCATGCTGGAATAGAGAAGGTCCTTCCCCAAACAAACGTGGAAGCATACAGTAGCATTGTCTGAAATGTCTTGATTGTCTGGGGATTGAAACACCTGAATTTTAATAATTAAGAGGTTTGGACAAATACTTTTGTTCATATACAGCCAGAGCCGAAAGTTTTGGTAATGACACAAATATTAATTTTCACTCAGGATGCTTTACTGTCGGCATGACACAGGTGTGTTGACATCTCTCACCTTCATACATGACAAGAAGAGCAGCAAGAAAGCCACTTCTCTACCAGGGACAGACTGGTATCCTGCAGAAGGTACAGGGATTAGACGGCTGAGGACTGGGGTTAAGACCGGGGTTAAGACTGGGGTAAAGACGTCCACAAGCGTGAAACCTACCACTGAGCACCAACGCCCCAATAATAATAATAATAATAATAATATTAAACATTTTGTACGTGTCTCTAAAATTGCTGTTGACCCTGTCATTTTGATAAAAGTCTTTAACGCTTATGAAACATTTGTAATTATACTTCAGTGTATCAGAGTAACATCTGACACAAAGAGCTAAAAACACTGAAGCAGCGGACTTTGGGAAAATTAATATTTGTGTCATTCTCAAAACTTTTGAGAACATTCAAGATTCAAGATTCAAGAATTTAATTTGTCACCTACATATAGACAAAGATTACATAATAAATAAATAAATAAATAAATAAATACATGAATAAGAATAAAGTAATAAGTATGTACAAAATATAAATAAGCCTGAAAAAAATATGATAGAAATTACAATTATACACACATACAGAACAGACCAAAAGTTTGGACACCCATTCTCATTCAGCGAGTTTTCTTTCTTGTGTTCTTTCTTGTGTTCTTTAGCCCAAACGCGTCTCTTCTGCTTGTTGCCTGTCCTTAGCAGTGGTTTCCTAGCAGATATTCTAGCATGAAGGCCTGATTCACACAGTCTCCTCTTAACAGTTGTTCTAGAGATGTGTCTGCTGCTAGAACTCTGTGTGGCATCGACCTGCTCTCTGATCTGAGCTGCTGTTAACCTGCGATTTCTGAGGCTGGTGACTCGGATGAACTTATCCTCCGCAGCAGAGGCGACTCTCGGTCTTCCTTTCCTGGGGCGGTCCGCATGTCAGCCGGTTTCTTTGTAGCGCTTGATGGTTTTTGTGACTGCACTTGGGGACACTTTCAAAGTGTTTCCCAATTTTTCGGACTGACTGACCTTGATTTCTTAAAGTAATGATGGCCGCTCGTTTTTCTTCACTTAGCTGCTTTTTTTCTTGCCATAATACAGATTCAAACTCTTGGAATGAGAAGGTGTGTCCAAACTTTTGGTCTGTACTGTATGTACCGTATGTCTAATCTGTACAGTATAACAACAACAAAAAAGCCCCCCCATAAAAAAAAAATAAAAATAAAAACCTTTATGTCCATGCGTGCGCGTGTTTTTCCCAGCAGGGGGCGCCACTGTGTCGTCCCCCTGCACCACGCGGCTGCGCTAAATCATTGCTCGTGTACCCAGCATGCACAGAGAGAGAGAGAGAGAGAGACGCTGACAGAGGAGAAGAGAGCAGAGGAACCGGTTCAAAACAAATCCGCGCATTAAAGTCAAACTCCCAGCCGTGTGTCTGTCCTGAGGACAAGAGGAGAGGAGCAGGGACAGAAGAGGACAGAAGAAGGAATAAAAGGAGCTGATGGTCACCTCACTGTGATTTACAGAGAGAGAGAGAGAGAGAGTCATGGCTGCGTCCGAGCTCTACACAAAGGTAATTAATTCCGCTGATTATTAATTCTTTATTAATTCTTCATGACTTTTCCTTCACGCAGTTCAGCTGAGATGGACAGAGACACGAGCGTGATGAGACTCCGGTGATGCTGGGGGTTTGGGGAAGGTCAGAGCGGCGCGTGTGTGTGTGTGTGTGTGTTTGTGTGTGTGTGTTTGGTTTTTATTCACCGCCTGATCAGTGTGTCATCATCACTGCAACAATTTAAACAATGTCGCGGAAACACACATGCGGCCTTTGATCTCCGATCCGCGCGAGACTGTTCCCTTTCATCATGTGCGTGAAGGATGCGCGAGCGCGTCTATGTCTTCATAAGGGCCTGAGCTGATGAAGATCAGATGACGTATATATATATACGTGTGTGTGTGTGTGTGTGGGAGATGCTGATACTGATCCTGAGATTTGCCTCTTCATCATCATCATCATCATCATCCTCATCAAACCTCCTCCACGTCCTGTGTGTGTGTGAGACACAAACCCCCTCATTGTGATGCTTTTGAATGTTGATTGTTGTTCTATTTGAATTGGTGAAGGTGGTGATGAAGGTAGCAGTGATGATGATGATGATGATGATGATGAAGGAGGGAGAGGGAGAGGAGGAGGAGGAGGCCGTTCTGTACCCATCCCCCATGATCACATCTGCTGTGTTGTGAATGCGCCCGAGCTTCAGATCTCCCTTTGAGAGAGAGAGAGAGTCGTGTGTGTGTGTGTGTGTGTGAGGACAGAGATGATGCTTTCACATTTAATTAGAGCACATGCTCTTAGGTGTAGTGTCCAGTGCGTGATTTCTGGACGTCTGTCTCTTTGTCATTTTTTAGCCCTGGAATCTTCCTCCACCTGACGCGTCAGTGTTTTTATTTAACGAGATGGTCATGTGACACAGGCGGCGTTTGATAATATGGCGTCCACCAGGCAGAGGCACAACCGTCTTCTCGCTATAAGGTCATTGCTAGTCTGGACTCAGTGGTTAAGGCAGTTCGGAAGGTCCCAGGTTCAAACCCCACCACAAGCACCACCAGGTTTCCCCTCTCGGCCCTTTGATCAACTGCCAACTGCTCAGACGTGTAATGAGATAAACATGTAAGTTGTTCTGTAAATGTAAATTACTAGTCAGTCTGTCTAATGTTATCTGTTTAACCACACCCCCCGATGTGTTCTGGATTCTGATTGGTTAGAAGGTTTATATTAATTGCGCTCGCTCTGATATGTTGTCGTTTCTGTGGTAACAGTGAATTCACGGGGTCGTGTACACATCAACGTTTGCATTTCACACGTTTTCATCCCGGTTATGTCTTAAGGAGACATGAGATGTTGTGGAAGGAGTCTCCAGTGTCGCCTCGTTTTTTCGCGGTTTCCATGGTAACAAGAAAAAAACTGTGATTTTTCTTTTCTTCCTCTCTATACAATTTGTATAGGTCCTTTAATGTAAGTGAGAACTAGAACTTAAAACATCTAACGTAAGTATAAATAGATAAAATGTATGTCTTTCATTAGGAAATATATTGTGATTGTGAAATGGGACATGGCTACGGGGTGATAAATAGAGCTGGACAGATGGTGCTCGCCGTGGCAGGACTCGGGTCCTCTGGGCCTTTTATGGTCACAGTCTACGGGATCAGTCGCTACGGTGCTCTAAAGTGGTTGCTAGGGCGTGGCTCGACACCTTCACAATGAACCTGAGATTGATTTGTAGCCTGAGTAAAATGAGCCCGCCCCCATGTCTCTATGACAACGGGATCCCCAGTGAGGTTCAGTTTCAATGTTCCTGTGGAAGCAGGTGATGTAACCGTGAGCACTTCCTGTTTCAGTGGGGAGGACCTTCACCATTATATGTCAATGGGGCAAAGCACCTCTTGTGCCTCAGTGGTGCAACTTCTCACACAACTTTCATGGCTCTTCAAATGTGGTAAAATTGCTCTGCGCTAGAATCCATCAAAGTTGGTCTCAATGTTAAGTCTATGGGATCTTTGGGGCGGATTGGGCCAATTTACTCCCCACCTCTTAGAAAAGTCATGGCATCCCATTCCCTAATAAGCAGCACGATTTGACACCTCATTCACGGGTCTAAGACAAACGTTACAGGGAGAATAATAAACCTGTGAGATAATAAAGTGCTGCTTTGTTTCACATCATCACTAATAAAACACTCGGGTCGTGCGGTTACAGGAAAATAATCAACTTCTCTCTCATCCTGTCTTTCATCCTCAGAACCTCCACACGGAGCTGTGAAGAAACACTATGGTATTCTACAAAGGGCGTGTCCCAAACCGCTACACTGTTCACTATGTAGGCCACGTAAACACCGTCCTCGCTCCACTGTGGACGCGTCCCAAACCACACAGCTTTTTTTCCAGTATGTAGGTCACAGCGCATTGTGGGCGGGTTTTCTCTAACCTTACAGATGGAGCTTTTACTCTGTACACATCCACTAAATCTCAGAAGTCCACTAGGAGTGCATTTGCAACAGCGTACAGATGGTTATTTCCTGCGGTTGTGTCCTAAATGTTATTTAAAGGCTGCGTTTGTAAAGTGCTCCTGCTAACGAGGGGGTGAAAATAAAATCATAACATCATTTTCTTTTCTGGGACACTTTCTTGTGGCCAGTGGCGTAGTGAGTGAGTGAGTGAGTAAGTGCACTACAGTAGACCAGGAGGTTGTGGTTTGGGACAGAGGAAGAGGGTGGGGTTTCTCTGGATGGCATTTGCTCTCAGGTCATGCACTCTTGCTTCATGGGTGTGTGTACAGGGTTTATGAAGAACACTCACTGCATTGTGTGTGTGTGTGTGTGTGTGTGTGTGTGTGTGTGTGTGTGTGTGTGTGTGTGTGTGTGCGCGTGCGCAACCAAAAAAAACAGTTGCAGTTCCTTAGAGTGAGAGGAACAGATTGTCCATTGTCTCTGACATCATCATCTCATCATCATCATCATTACATCATCATTGTAACACATTTAATATTTTTACTGTAGTTTCTCTAGGTTACCATGACAACAAAGCCAGCATTCAGCTCAGTAGCTATATGTTGCGCTAAAAAGACATATTTTTTATGGTTAATTTGTCAGTTGAAGATTTCTCCTTACTGTTAGCAACACAAAGTGGGCGGGGCAACGCTGTAAATCACTGTCGAGGGGTGTTTAATGTCTCCAAGGCTAAACAGTACGAGTGCGTTACTGTCCGTTGTTTGTTTTATCCTCTAATAGCACGTCCCAAAGTGTTTCCAGTCTCTTTTATATTCCAGCAGCAGCATCGTCTGTGTTACGGTGTGGGTTTATTAAAGAACAAGACGTTCTTAAACTTTGTATCCAGTTACTGTTACAATGTTTCTGTTCCTGTCTTTACTTTCATCACCTGCTTTTAAGTTACTAATAATGAGACAAACCAAAAACTCTTGCTGGCACTGGAGACTCCTTCCATCCGTGTTGCGTTAGCGTCTCCTTTTGTTCGTCTGAAACGTGCGTGATGTCCTGTTGCTATGGAAACCATAACCTATTGGATCGAGCGCATCAATATAAACCTGCGCCGCTGCTCTTAGAGAGAACGAATCCACCAATCAGAGCGCAGGATTCAGCGGCAGCTCCTGGACACGTCTGTCCCCATGTGAGACACCAATAACCGCCGCTTTTGTTCTTTTCAGAGATTCATTTTACAAAACCGCTCTTATGTTTCCTCCCTCATGTGACGCTGAAGGAATCTCTTTGCTCTCGGGTAAGCGGGAGGCGAGACGAGGCGAGACGAGACGAGACGAGATCGTCAGAGCTCCTGAGAACAAGAGCAGGAAGAGTGGGATAATATTTATACTATAATAATATATTTTTATAAATAAGTATATTATTTATGTGCGATCGGGTCGGGTTTACTGTCCGAGACCGTTAAAGATGAACCAGGACTTGGATTTTATGTTTTATGAAGTAAGTGTGGGATTTTAATGTTGTTAGAAGTTGTGCTGGAAGTCGGTTTGTTTGTTTGTTTGTTTGTTTGTTTGTTTGTTTGTTTGTTTGTTTGTTTGTTTGTTCTTGCAGGGTTTTTGTCATTTTGAAACATGATCATCGTCATTTATGTGTCTCAGTCTGACCTTTTCCTTATAACATTCCATTTTACACTCGATAACATCTTAAAGATCAGTTGTTCACGCTGATGCTCGTTGCTCGCCGTGATGGACTGTCCTGTATCTGTTCTGTATCCGCAGGACTTTATAGACACGGCGCATATGATAATATACTGATACAGAACACGTATCGCGATACAATAGTGTGATTTAATATAATTATCAGTTATAAATATATAAAATATAAATATAATATTTTATTATTATTTCTCCTTCGCATTGTTTGTTAAATATTTAGTGTAAATATTGGACACTAAACGTTTCTGCAACACGCAGCGCTTTTACAGAGCGACTGCAGCCTGAGGGTCAGGATGATGCCACGTCTCTCTAACACACATGTGGATGATGTTTCGGACGGGTTTACAACATTTCCCACCTGAGTTTATAAATTCCGCAGGGTGGCGACGCTTTGGCTTCTCAACTGTAACAAAAAGAGCAAAAGTCTTGTGAAGGACGTGTGATGGTGAAGGCGCAGGTCGGCTCAGGGTTCAGGGGGCTGCGCTACTGACTGGACGCTCCGCTTCAAACAGTGTGTGACAAAATGTAACAAAACATGTAAATCCAGTGAAAACTTACTGTATCATGTTCCTGTTCACACCGTTTTTACCCTTTTGTTCCCTCCTGATTGATCGTCGCCCACAAGGCATCGTTTTAATTCTTAAACATTTCAGCATTAATTCCTGGTTTATTGTAAGTCAGATTAGTTTCATAAGATTTAAGATTTAATTCCCGGATGATGTAATGAATGACCTTAAAATAGATATTTTTCTCATTTTTTTTCTTGACGTTATTTCACAAACAGAAGAATTTATCAATATAATTGACATTATTTCACACCTTAAAGAATTTGTAAATATTTAAAAAATTAAGTTAACCTTTTATTTCACACAAATTCTAAAAAAAAACATATGTTTTTATATTATTGTATTTTTTTTTTTGTATTTAATAATATGTTTGTATAAATTGGTTGATTTTGTATTTGATAAAATATTATATAGAATTTAATTAATTTATTATTTAATTATTTGTCTATTATCTTTAATGAATGTTTTTAGATGTTTTGATCAGCGTCGTAGAAACTCGACAGTTGCATCAGTCGCTGGAGAGGATGATGTGTTGTATTGGGGTCCGTGTGTGTGTGTGTGTATGTGTGTGTGTGTGTGTGTGTGTGTGTGTGTGTGTGTGTGTGTGTGTGTGTGTGTGTGTATGTGTGTGTGTGTTGGAGGATGTTGGCTTGGAGCTAGATGCTGTTCTGAGGTCACATGACCGTCTGTGGCATGAGCCTGATGTGGTGTGATGGTCTGGTGTGTGTGTGTGTGTGTGTGTGTGTGTGTGTGTGTTTGGAGTACTTTCATCTTGTTAGCTTGATTACTTTTGGACAAATTCCTGAGGAAGTGTTTTAGGGTTTTAGGGCGCACACACACACACACACACACACACACACACACACACACACACACACACACACACACACACACACACACACACACACTGTCTCCACCTGTCCTTCTTTCCCAATATATTATACCTGTCCTTCTTTCCCAATATATTATTGTATATTGTGCCTGAGCTTGCTGTTTATTATAATAGTGTTGACTAGTGTTTTTTTTATTAGACATGAGCACGTCTTTATTTTTGAGTTGAGACGTGTGGACGTGTGGAGTCTTCAGTGTCAGCGCTGTGTACGGTGTAAAAGTCGCAGGTGAAGCTGTAAGTTTGTCGGACGGCCTCAGGGACACGGGAGTTAGCATGTCTTTGCGGTGTGTGTGTGTGTGTGTGTGTGTGTGTGTGTGTGTGTGTGTGTGTGTGTGTGTGTGTGTGAGAGCAATGAAACCGCCCAGCTTCAAGATAGTTACTCCTCTCCGTCTCATCACCCCGTGTGCGGCTGATTATTTTCCTCTAACGGCTCCACACACACAGGGTTTAATTCCTCAGGAGGATATTATGGGATGTTGCTCTGGTCTCTGAGGTTGGAGTTTAGATTAAACTGTTGTTAGTGCAGGAAGCAGCCGAGTCTCACATGAGCCTCCGTCATGTGATTAGTCTCCGTGCAGTCAGATTACTCTCTGTCTCGCTCTCCCTTTGTCTCCCTCTGTCTCTCTCTCTGTCTCTCTCCCTCGGTCTGTCTCTCTCTCTCTCTCTGTCTCGCTCTCCCTTTGTCTCCCTCTGTCTCTCTCGCTCTGTCTCCCTCTCTCGCTCTGTCTCCCTCTCTCTCTCTCTGTCTCTCCCTCTGTCTCCCTCTCTCTCTGTCTCTCTCTCTCTCTCTCTCTCTCTCTCTCTCTCTCTGTCTCTCTCCCTCGGTCTGTCTGTCTCTCTCTCTCTCTCTCTCTCTCTCTCTCTGTCTCTCTCTCCCTTTGTCGCTCTCTGTCTCTCTCCCTCGGTCTGTCTCTCTCTCTCTCTCTCTCTCTGTCTCGCTCTCCCTTTGTCGCTCTCTGTCTCTCTCCCTCGGTCTGTCTCTCTCTCTCTCTGTCTCTCTCTCCCTCAGTCTGTCTCTCTCTCTCTCTCTCTCTCTCTCTCTCTCTCTCTCTCTCTCCCTCGGTCTGTCTCTCTCTCTCTCTCTCTGTCTCGCTCTCCCTTTGTCGCTCTCTGTCTCTCTCCCTCGGTCTGTCTGTCTCTCTCTTGCTCTCTCTCTGTCTCTCTGTTATCCCTCTTCCATCTGTGTCTGTCATTCTTGACTCTTTCTGTCTCTCTCCGTCCTTCTTTTTTTGTCTTTCTCTGTCTGTATATCTGCCTGTCTCCTTCTGTCTTTCTTTTTCTCTTTGCTTCCCTCTTTATTTCTCTCTCTCTGTTTTTTTCCTCTTCTTCTTCAGAGACAGGATGATGGTGTGTTAAGCTTAGTTTAACAGGCGGAGTCAGTGCTGATAGTAATTGTAGTAATCACGTGTGTGTGTGTGTGTGTGTGTGTGTGCGCACTTAATAACACTGTTCTTTTCCTGTTTTTAGTCTCCACATCTTCTTGGCATTCTACAGTATATTACTAGACTGTATTACTGTATATTATCTACACTGTACTATACTACTGTAGTCTTCATATATCTACTCTACACTGCTCTAGTATACACTGAGTGTGTGTTATTTTCCCTCTCCTGGTTGGTTCTGTTCGGTCCTGATGATGTCACAGACGTGTGTAAACAGGAAGTGGGGAAATCCTCCAGTCTGATGATTATAAATCCTGATGAGAGACGTCATGGTGAGATTAGAAAGCAGACGGAGAGAGAGAGCGAGAGACGGAGACAGAGAGCGACAGACAGAGAGCGACAGACAGAGAGCGACAGACAGAGAGCGACAGACAGAGAGCGACACACAGTTGGAGGAAGTGATGTAACTCCGTGATGTTACAGGTTTGAACGTGAAGCTGTAGATTCTGTAATATTAATGAGATCTTTTTAAATTGTTCTGTACGGCGGATCTCATTCCATCTGAAGGAGTAAGTTGGTGTCTCTGGGTGAATGAATGCTGTCTGGAGGTTCCCAGGTTTCCTCCACCGTGAGGTTATAAAGAGTCACCACGCGGGCCGAGGTTAGGTTCAGCATCTTGTGTAACAACTCACTCATGTGTTCATTCGGCTTAAACTCCTAAACTCTCTGTTTATCTCCAGTCTTCATTCATGAATAAACACAAGCGCTGGTCTCCTGATCATGCGTGTGTTTCTCCCCGAATGTCCTCAGGCGTCTTGGTCGAGCCGGACACTCGCCATCGGTTACGAGAGAGCGACTCCCAGGACAGACGGGTCTCTAGTGAAAAGAAAAGGTTGTAGAAATTCCCAGACGCTCTGTTGCTCCTCGTCCTGCAGTGTTTGAACAAACCCGGACACGCCGCATGAACTCGATAAGACGCGCTCTCATTTTTGTTCCTAATTGGATTTGAATGTTTTTACTTCGGTTCGTTCCTGAGAGAACAGAGCGCGTCACTCCACAGACCACGCGATAAAAACACGTCCAGTTCAGATTCATTATTCACGCAAAGAGACGTGAACGAAACGCCACTTCTTTAACTTAAAGGCGAAGAAGCAGTACGTGCGTCCTCACCAGCCTCCTGTAGCTTGTCAGGTTACCATGGAAACGGCAGATAATAGAAACTCTGAGGGGAAACTTTTTTTTTTTTTTTTTTGGACATTGGAGACTCCTTTCACTAATGTTACAGAAAACCATCATTTAAAAATCAGCATGTACTCTGTTTATGTGCAGCGCTCGCATGACTGAGCTGTCGCCATGGAAACGATAACGTATTATAAACAGTGCATTAATATAAACCTGCGCTGATGTCCTGGAGAACTAAACACTTCATCCTCAAGCATACAGGAAGTTACTTAAAAGACTCTCAATTAAGTGTTGAGAGTGTGTGTGTGTGTGTGTGTGTGTGTGTGTGTGTGTGTGTGTGTGTGTGTGTGTGTTTTAGAAAGCATCATTAAGCACTTGCATGGATAATTAGACATATAATGATATTAAATTCTCATCTGGTATTTTATTTAAGATCATTTGTAAATTGTTTGTGATCATTTGGATGTTGTTCCTAAAACACTGTTAGTTAGATTTAATACATTTATGTTTAATGACTCGTTTTGGCCTGTACTTCAATGTTATATTTAATATTCTAATGTTGTATTAAACATTATAATAATTGACTTTTTTATATCATAACGAGCCCTAGTCATGTGACGCATGTACATAAATATCGTAAAGAGCTGTGGTCATGTGACCGTCTACTTAGCTATTATAATGAGCACTAGTCATGTGACTATGCATTTAAATATTATAATGAACCTTAGTCATTTGACTAAGTAATTAAATATTATAATGAGCTCTCATCATGTGACTAAATATTCTAATGTGGCCTATTGACTAAATACTTAAATGGTATAATGAAGCCTCAGCACATTAATATAATACCAAGTCATGTGACTAAAATATTATAATGAGGCCAGGTCACATGAGTAAGTACTTGAATATTATAATGAGCTCTCATCATGTGACTACGTGTGGCTTATGGAAAGGTTGAAAAGATTTTTGCATATTATAAAGTATTTTTTTTATTTTTTATTATTATTGTTGTTGTGTTTTATTTGACATAATGTATTGTGGGGGATTTTCATTTATACATTCCACCATTAAAACAATAATTTGAGGTAAAATATAAGCAGAATATAGAAAAATAAAAATACTGTATAATAGCTGTGATTGATTGGCCTCAGGTTGTACAAATGTACCTTGTCGAGTTTTAATCATGATTCTTTCTTTATAGAAACTCATTTTAATATGCAAATGATGGTGACGGTTTAATGAATATGCATGAAGTAGAGACGTTTTACTGTCGATTAATGAATATGTGCAAATGGTGTTACTGAGAGACCAGTGTACTGTATGCGTAACACAACGCTAAGCCACTAGCTATAAGAAAGTGTGTGTGTGTGTGTGTGTGTGTGTGTGTGTGTGTGTGTGTGTGTGTGTGTGTGTGAGAGAGAGAGAGAGGAAAGAGCTCAGCATGGAGGGCAGAGAAGAAAAAAGGGAGAGCAGATGTGTTCACAGCAGTGATTGGTGTGTGTGTGTGTGTGTGTGTGTGTGTGTGTGTGTGTTGGCAGAAGCTTCTCCATCGACGTGTGAAGCAGTTCATGATGAGCTTCTATTTTTACACACAGTTCTCTTGTTCACGCCTGTCTGTTGCTAGGAGCCTAGTTCTGGGACAGGTTCCCCCAGAGGACCCAGGTTCAACACACACACACACACACACACACACACACACACAGTTTTTATGTTAGACAGTAGTTGTGTGACTGCAGTCGATGCTGCCTGATGCTGATGAAGAGTCATGTGTGTTTGTTGGGGGTGTGTCGGGGGCGTGGCCTAATCACTGCTGTCTTTTTTTTTTTTAATTCCTTTGAAACAATGGAGCAGAGAAAATGCACAGCCTACAGGCAGATTCTTCCTTCCGTGCTTTATTTCTCTCCGTAACGCCTCTGTACACGTTAGATGAGAGATGGTATATGACAGGATAACATTTTATACACTTAAAAAAAATAAAGCGTGAGGTTAATGGGAATTCATTCTATATAGTAACACTATACTGTATGCAACGGTTCGGGGGGGGGGGGGGGGGTGAATACCCCCAAGATAATTAAACTAATAATCAAATATAATAAAGGATTGAACTAAATTAGCATTCCATAGTGCTGTGTGTGTTCACACTCATTCCAGTGTTTCATTCAAGCCTTTTATTATAATATATTACTGAATGGAGCTGTACATATGACTAAACCTCTCTGCTGTGTGCGTGTGTGTGTGTGTGTGTGTGTGTGTGTGGTGCTATGCCAGTGAGTTCATGCTGAATCGTGCTTGAGAAATCGGTCCACATTTAGACCCGCACTGTTGCCATGGCGATGGCTTATTGGCTTGCGTCTTTGGCGTGGTTATTTATTTATTTATTTATTTATTTATTTTTTCCTTCATGAGTCATCATTTCTCCGATTCACTGTTTCAGTCTCGGGGCCTGGATCTTCCGAACCGCTTTAACAGAGAGACACACACACACACACACACACACACAGATGGAGGAATAGAAATGTAGAAATTGTAGGATTAAACTTTATTATATTTATTCTATGGATTTAGCTTTAATGTTCCATGTTTTTGCCCATTTTGTTCACCTTATCCGTGATGTCACACATGTAGGTTTAATGTAATGTTACAGGATTACAATGCAGTGTTATGTTGGCGGTCCGGCCGCGACGTTGATGGTGTATTCTCCCTTCAGTATCTAAATGAGCTTCCCTCCTTCACGTAGAATGATTGTGAGATTCCTGCGCCTGTAGTGCTGAGAGCTGCTTGTGTTTTGCCGTTTTCAGTCATAGGGAGAAGCGCAGATTTACACCATGCAGGTTCGAATCTGATTCAGTCTCAACACGTTTATCAGTGGGAGTTGTCTGGAGAACAAACTCGTGAATCACTTTTACACACTTTTTTTTTTTTATACACACCCATGCATTGAAGTGTCCGGTCAACACCATGTCTTATATGTATAATCTGTATAATACGGACAGTATAGGGTATAGTATAGTTCATACAGATTAAGTGTAAACAGCACCGCATGTCAAAGTGCCCAATAGGGAACAATCTGATCCTTTACTCTAATCTAATGGACTTGACAGTTGGTCACCATTAGCGGTGTTAGCGTGGTGACGCGTCTCTGCTTTTGGATCTTGTCTTGAATGTCGGTTCAAGGAATTCATATATAACACACACAGGATTGCGGGAAAGTGAGACGTTCTGCTTCTTTGTACTTCGTTTTTGCTTTTTCATTTCGAGTTATCTTCATAACAAGTTAAACTATTGTCCTGTTTATAACAGCTTTACATTTTACATACAGTACAGTATACACAACCCAGTCCTGTGGTACTACAGTAATTATAAATAATAATGTTATTGTTTAGAATTATTAATAATATGGCTGCAAATTTCACACAATAGTTGAGCACGTTGGCTGTCAATAATTGATCAGTCATAAATAATTAATATTAACGAGACGCACGCTTTTTCTCAGTTTCAGTTTCATTTAAAGGGTCCGGGCAGCACAACCCCCACAAACAGCTGTATAAACTTGTACAAGTTGCCAGTACAGTCCTGCTCATCACTCTGAATGTGCGCCCTCTTCTGATGTACAAGTTTATAGATTTGTGAGCTACAGAGAAATATCTTGAACAAAAATAATCAATTAATGATTAAGCATTGAAATCCTTCATTTACATATGAGAAGCCCAGCATTCTACAGTGTAATGAAGCTAAACTACAATAGACCCGTCGTTTGTTTTGTATGCTAACAATGTAGCGCATAACAGACGTAATGATTAGCGCCATATTACATAATCGCAAAATTTCCATCAAAGTGCTATGAAAATTATTTCAAGTTCAGTGAAAGTAATGCACCAGAGCATATGAGCAGCTGATGGTGTTTAATTTAAAAGTTCAACTAATTTTATTAACAGCTGGTAAAGGTGCGTATACACCGATTTATAGTGTATTAATCCATGTGTATCATTTTCTGTGTTGTATTTCGAGAAGGAATTTGTTCCAAAGAAATGCAGGTTTGAGGTGTTGCCTTCATCGCTCAAGTCTTTACACGTTGCTACAGCTTCGAGTCAAATACCAATCATGCACACGCGCACACACACACACACACACACACACACACACACACACTATCTCTCTCTCTACAATCATCTCACCACACACCCTCTCTCTTATCATCACTTAATATCCCATCATGCATTTTTGTGATATGACGTACATTGATGATGATGATGATGATGATGGTGAAATATCCTCCCTAAAGTACAGAACCTCCTCACACTTAATATTTCCATGATGATAAATTCAGTGCACTTTGTTTTACATAGAGAGGTTGATATGACTCTTAATTTCATATAGCCGTTTTTAAATAAAGTGTTTCTGAAAAATATTGCCATCGTCAATGTTTCATTTGAAGTTAAGCATCAACATTTCTATTTCATATAAATAAATATCTTTATATTTAGGCATTTAGCAGATGCTCCTATCCAGAGCAACGTACACAAGTATCTTGTAATGCATGTGTAATATTGTATTTTTCTTTTCGTTTCAGTTTTTTTTTTTTTAAGCAGGAATAACAGTGTGTGTATTTAGTATGAATAAATAAATAAATAAATAAAATACAAAAACAAAGCACATTTTTGGATTTTATAACATAGACCAAGTTCAAATATCTTCATATGCTACAGATTTACAAGATTCCTGGCATTCGTAAAATAATATATAAACTTTAAAATGCTGATAAGTGACCTAATACAATAGTAAAATTAGTAAATACTAATAATTAAGTTTTAAAAAAATGTAAATACAGCGGGAGAAAAAAAACAAACATGTATTTACAAAAAATATTTACACATGTAAGTACATGAATTACTTTACTGTAGGAGTAAAAAAAAATAGCGTGCGTGTAAAAAAAATATTCAATTAAAGTAACAAATGATAGTCAAATAATAGTGGCTCGCTACCAGCTGAATCGAAAGATCTCTGATGGATCATTAACGTTTATTGCCGATGTTTATAGTTCCTTGAAAACCAAACGCTGCCTCATTTAGCTGTTCTTGAAACACACGTTCACAGGTTCACCTGCTTTTTCTCCAAAATTTAGCAGCATGTTTGAGGTAAATGTTGCTGCAGATTTGTGCTAGCTCGCTAAATCATGAGCGTACACCAGCATTAGAACCCATTGGATATTTGTTCCATATTCGTTGTTTGTAGGCTAATCAGTCAGGCTAAGGGTTTATCTAGCGAGTACATAGACACTCAGTAAAAGAAAAACTCTATACAAAACCTTTCGCACTGTTCTCACCTCTGTTTGTAGTACAGCCGAAAAAAAGGCTTAATGTAACTAAATTAACACTATAACTATAGCGGAAATCAGACTGATTAGCAGTTGATGCAGCGTGCATTTTAAAGCCAAGTCTTTTTTTTTTTTTAGCGGTTTACCAACACATCTGAGGTAAAAGTTTATACTCGCTGTACGCTTTTGTTGTTTTGATGCTCACGTTGTGTTTACGGCATCCGTATGAGGGACAGTTTATCATGATTATGAGCTAGCTAGCTAAATGCTTAGCCTCAATCTTACCTTAGCTTAAATATTTCTATGTTGCCTAGCAACAGTTTGCCAGTTTATTTGGGGGAAAAGGGGTCAGGCTCAGGATTTCTGTCTTGTTGTGTTTTGTGTGATTCTTAGCTTCTGACCTACAGCCGTGTGTGTGTTTCTGTGTGTGTGTGGCCTTTTTAAATCTCATTACACCCCTATCTCTGCTGATGCTTTTAGGACTTAGCTGTATTATTTCTAATTAATGTGTTCTGTTGAGGCTAAAGCGAGTTTAGATCGCTAGCGGCTAGTCAGTGTTCTCTCTCTCTCAGGGCTAACGTCACTTTATTAGCGCTTCCCGCTGTTCTGCAGTCTAACTGAATTAATAATCCCACTATAAGGAGCTAAAGAGCTTGTACAGCCAGTATTACATTAATACTGATACAAAATATTTGTAAACATTTGTGTGTGTGTGTGTGTGTGTGTGTGTGTGTGTGTGTGTGTGTGTTTGGCAGTATGCTCGGGTGTGGATTCCCGACCCTGAGGAGGTGTGGAGGTCAGCGGAGCTCACTAAAGACTACAAACAGGGGGACACGGCACTGCACCTGCAGCTGGAGGATGGCACGGTGAGTGTGTGTTTGAATGTGTTGATCATGAGCATGTTCAGTCCAGAATCTGCCTTTTAGATTACTCTTGGACTGTTCCATCTCGCTCATATGTTGTTTGGTGATTTTCATAGACTGTTCCCTCTCGTCCTCACTCCCATAGGCTCATTGGCCTTTTCTTCTTAGGCTGTTCCTTCTTTTCATGGACTGTTCTTTTTCTCCATGAGCTGTTCATCTTTTTTTTATATATAAGCCAGTTCCTTGTTTTCTTTCTTTCTCTCCCATTGGCTATTCATTCTGTTCTATAGGCTGTCACTTCTGAACTGTAGTTTTTTTTTCCTTTGGCCCCAAAAGCTGTTCCCTTCCTTAGGCTGTTTATTTTCTTTTTAAGGCTCATCCTTGTCTTTTGTAGGCTGAACTGTTTTCTATCATATAGGATGCTTCCTTTTCATCCATCGACTGTTCTTTTTATCCTTTATACTGTTCCCTTTCTTGTATATTATATTCCCTTTTTTTGCTATTATTTCTCTTTTGTAGGCTTTTCATTTTCTCCTTTAGACACTCATTTTATTCTTTTGGCTGTTCTCCTTATTCCTCTTTTGCGGGTTGTTCCTTCTGTCATTAGGGCCGTTTCCTCTCCCCCATAGGCTGTTTTCTCCTGTAAACTCTTCATGCTTTTCCATAGACCGTTTGGTCTCTCCCAATGGCTATTCCTTTTCTACTTTAGGCTGTTCTTTTTTTTTCTTCTTTTTTTTTTTCTTAAGGCTATCCCTTCTTTTGTTTAAGCTTTTCTCTTACTTGTATATGCTGTTCCTTTTTTTTCCGTCTCTTTAGGGCTTGTCCCTCACTTCTGCACCTGTCATATACAGTAGGCTGTTCGCTGTCATTCAAAGGCCATTTTAGGAGGATCTTCATATCTTCTGTTGATTATTCTTCACTTCTAATTCTTTAGTTGATCCTTCTGTACTTTAGCCTGTTTCTCATCCACTTTAGGCTCTAATAGTAAATGAATGCTGTTCATCCTCTAGTCCGTAGGCAGTCCGTCCTCTGCCATAGGCGGTTCGTCCTTTTCATGTAAGCTGTTCTTGCTCTAAAATAAGCAGTTTGTCCTCCACTGTAGGCTGTTCGTCCTCTAATATAGGCGGTTTGTCCATAGGAGGTTGGTCCTCTGCCCTAGGCGGTTGTTCCTCTAATGTAGGCAACTATTCCTTCTGTAATAAAACTAGCAAGTAAATTGCAAAGTCTCTTCTATTCAGACTGATATCTAACTGCTTCACTGCCCCGTAAAATATGAGAATCCTTTGTTATATGTCAATATAGCAATAAATTCACAAAATTCACTATAGATCTTATTCTGTGTCGGTGTGTTAGTATCTGGAGCACAAGTTGGACCCGAAGACTAAAGTCCTGCCTCACCTGCGGAACCCCGACATCCTGGTGGGAGAAAATGACCTGACGGCGCTGAGTTACCTTCACGAACCGGCCGTGTTGCACAACCTGAAAGTGCGCTTCATCGACTCCAAACTCATCTACACCTACTGCGGTAAACACCTACATACCTACAGGCATTAAACAAGCGCTCTTTTATTGATTTATCAAAACTATACTACAGTTTCTCTGCATGCAGACTGATATTGGAAAGTAGTGTAACATATAGTCAAGAAATTTTTTTCTGTCCTCCATAACGCAGGTATTGTGTTGGTGGCCATTAATCCGTATGAAACGCTGCCCATCTATGGCTCGGACATCATTAACGCTTACAGCGGACAGAACATGGGAGACATGGACCCGCACATATTCGCCGTGGCCGAGGAGGCGTACAAACAGATGGCCAGGTACTGTGAGTGAAAGTGTGTTGTAGACGTTTATTAGTCTGGGGGTGTGTGTGTGTGCGTCTTTAAGAGGATGGTTTTTGGGTCATCTTACTGCATTCTGCAACAAATAATCTAGCCACAGTCTCTCTCCTTCTCACTAACAAACCCTCACACATTCGTCTGTCCATTTCTCAAACTGCTTACCCTGTGTAGCGTCTCAGGGGACTTGGTGAACAATGCAGGGTACACTCTGGACTCATCACAGGACAAAAGCGCACACACACGTACACACACACCACTTATACACCTATTCTCACTATGGGCAGTTTGGAAACACCAATAAGCACGTGTCTTTGGACTGAGAGAGGAAACCCGACAAGGGGGCGAGATTCAAATCTCAAAGTGCAAAGTGACCGTGCAAACCATTAACTGTCGTCTTGTGTCTGTACAAACATATGTGTTTAATCTCCTTTAGTGAGTGTCTTATAAAACTGAGCACCATTTATCCTGTAAAAAACCTCTCCAGAACACACAGATTTCCCCTGGGACACACGGACAATCTTCATCAATATTTTTTTCCATTCCAGAGACGAGAGGAACCAGTCCATTATTGTGAGCGGAGAGTCCGGTGCAGGGAAGACGGTTTCGGCCAAATACGCGATGCGATACTTTGCAACGGTGAGCGGTTCAGCCAGTGAAGCCAACGTCGAGGAGAAAGTGCTCGCCTCCAACCCTATCATGGAGGTAAGGCGTCTAAAAAAAATTC
Organism: Clarias fuscus; assembly: GCA_030347435.1. Lineage (NCBI taxonomy): Eukaryota > Metazoa > Chordata > Actinopteri > Siluriformes > Clariidae > Clarias > Clarias fuscus. The sequence goes on along the minus strand of CM059210.1, from coordinate 2,251,815 downwards.
TCATTTATGGTGTAGCTTGTAGTCTATCAAAATGCTGGCTTAGTAGGTCAGACACTGAGAGTCCAAGAACATAAAGAACACGGTACTAATTTTAGTGCTTGGTGAAGAAGGAGGTCTTTAGTCTTGTCTGGAGAACATGGTGAGTTTGTTCCACCACCTCGATGTGGATCTTCAGAACGTGCTGCAGAGCAGGATGTGGTAAGTGCCTTCGGGTAGGTTGGTGCCGGTCCGTTTTTGGCTTTGTAGGCGAGCATCAGTGATTTTAAGCTGATGTGGGCTGCTATAGGAAGCCAGTGGAGAGAGAACAGCAAAGAGATGGTGTAGGAGAACTTGAGAAGGTTGAAAGCAAGTTATAAGTGTGGGTTAGATGATGCTCAGGGGCAAGTTGGAGTAATCCAGGGTCAGTTGTTGTCAGCAATGTGACAACAGAAGTTAAGGTGAGTGTTATCAACATAAAAATGGGTTGAAAAAAATATCTGGATCTGACTCAAGAAGACCCAGCATTGGCCCTTGTGGAACACCACAGGAGTTCCAAGACTCATTAGGATGGACGAAATTGTCTTCTAAATGGTTGAGAACAATCTCACAGCTTCTCTAGGCTTCTCCTGCCTGTAGGCTGTTCTTTTGGTTGATCTTTATCTTCTATAAAGGGTTTCTTCACTAAATAATGGGTCTCTTCTGCTTATACAAGTAGATCTTTGGATATCTCACCTGCTCTGGTGCTGAGCAGCACTCAAGAGTAATGACCTTCACTTGGGTAACCTTGGTTACCTTTTGTTTTTTTCCCCGAGATGCAGATTTGCTCTGTTTTAAAAAACAACCTGGTTATTACTGGTTACATTATTGAGCCTGTAAATGTATGTATGTGTGAGAAACATGCCTTATGTCAATATGTCCACACACACACACCCATGAATGCTGTATGAAGGTCATGACTAGACTGTAGGTGTGTCCAAGAGTTGGCATGTGTTAGATGGAATGTACTGAGTCTGTGTCAGAATAATGAAGTCAGATCGTGGCCTCGATTAGCATCAGATTAGCATTGCCCCACTTTAAACTTGGCTAATGATTAAAAAAAAAAAAGAGTTAGCTTAACGGGTTAGCGATGCTGGCGTTAATAAACTGTGTGTAACACTTGGAGATTTTGACAAGGATTTGGACAAGGACACCTTGAGGATATTCCCCCCATAGATGCTCACATTGTTTAAAAAAAAGCAGATAAATGAGACTGTGCTGCTGAATGCAGTCCCTGTGGACTCCCATGATGCTTTGCTCTGCATTGATTTCCTGACCTAAACATTTATTTTTTGCACACACTCTTTTTCATCGCATAACATCGACACACTGTTCAATCATATACAACTCCTGCTACATAGCACACACACGCGCACACGTTATTACTAACACACACATTATCACGTAACACAGCACGGTGAATTTCCTCGTCTGTCTCGTATTCAGTCCATAGGAAACGCCAAAACCACCAGGAACGACAACAGCAGCCGCTTTGGGAAGTACATCGAGATCGGCTTCGATAAGCGCTACCACATCATCGGCGCGAACATGAGGACGTACCTGCTGGAGAAATCACGAGTCGTGTTTCAGGTGAGGTCAGCACATAGCCTTGGAGCGTTGGAGCTTATAGCAAGGCTAACTTCACGCTTCCTAATTGCCTAGAAGTAGCATACAGTAAATGCAGACATTGTGGACATGTGCTTTGTTTATTTACTGAGTTTTACTAAAAACAGAGACAGACAGTTGATGGAGACCGAGAGAAGACTGTAGATGGACAGACACAGTAATTAGAACGATGGTCAAACATTTGGACAGACAAATGGTAGATGGATACACAGACAGCGACTGACAGACAGATTATGGATTAATACAAACAGTGGATGGGCAGACAGATGTTATATTGACAGACAGACAAACAGACAGACAAACAGTTGGTGGACACACAGACAGGTGGTAGATGAACGCGGGTATACAGTCAGAAAGTAGATGGACGTAGGCAGACAGCCAAACAGAGAGTAAAATGAAACCCAGACAGACAAACAGTGGATGGGCACACAGACAGACGGTAGAGGGACAAACAGTAGGTGGGCAGACAGACATATAGACGATGGATGGTCCCAGGTATACAGTTAGAAAGTAGAAGGACACAGACAGACAGTGCAAGGGCACTCACAGACAGACAGACAGTAGATGGACACAGACAGACATTAGACAGACATACTCTCAAACAAACA
>CM059210.1:2199566-2239566 GCA_030347435.1 Clarias fuscus | reverse complement strand
GACACTTAGTGGATGAAGAAATTGCTGAGAGAGGGTGTGAGTCACCACTCTCTCTCTCTCTCTCTCACACACACACACACACACACAGTCATAAAGCGCTATTCAGCAGCTAATAGGAAACATTTATGCAGTATTTCTGTGTATGTGTGTGTACTGTGTGTGTGTGTGTGTGTGTGTACTGTATGTGTGTGTACTGTATGTGTGTGTGTGTGTGTGTGTGTGTGTGTGTGTGTGTGTGTGGTTGGGTGTAATAGGAAAATCTCCCAGAAGGAGCTCAGTGAGAACATTCTGGAAAACCGAGAGTTTTGTCTTGTGGTGATTTTGACCTCAGTGTGTGTTGAGGGGAGAGTCAGTGACGCCCCCTGGTGTCTGATTACAATCACTGCATGATACAGTGCCAATACTTTCACACACTGCTATGTGGCTAAAATGTAGGAGACGATGTGTGAGTCCTGCAGCACCACACACATCAGTGATACACACTTCCAGATATAAAGCTCAGTTTTCATGAGAAGTGTGTATTACATTTTCCTAATGTGTGTGTGTGTGTGTGTGTATGTGTGTGTGTATGTGTGTATGTGTGTGTGTATGTGTGTGTGCATGTGTGTGTGTGTGTGTGTGTGTGTGTGTGTGTGTGTGTTGATTGAGGCCAAAAGTAACTCCTGAGCTGTGTTTTCAGCAGACTACAGTACGAGTGTGTTAGAGCGAGGGCTTTCGAGGGAAACTCGAGTGTGGTGGTCTAACACACTTATTAACTCCTGCAGCACTAATAGGATTTATAATTCTTATCTTCTAATGAAACGATTATTCGCTGAGCTTTAGCGGCTGATCCTGATCTTAACAAACAGGAGAATAAACCCTAGTTTAGATCAAAGGGTATGAAAATCACTCTAATTATTCACCTTTCATCATTTAGTGTGTGTGTGTGTGTGTGTGTGTGTGTGTGTGTGTGTGTGTGTGTGTGCATAGAGTACATTCCATACAATACAATAGTGTGTTTGTGTGTGTGTACGTGCAATACATAAATGAATATGTTTAATAAGTTTTATTCACTGAGTTGTATATTAATAATTAAATTAGCTAATTCATTAATAGAATTACAAATTTTGATATTTATATTGGCATGGAGTGAAAGTTTATCCCTGTCTGATTTTTTATACACACTGTGTGTACAGTGTTTGTGTGTATATATATATTTTTTTTTGTTAAACATTCTGCTCATTAAAAAGACAATTTATGTAAATAGTATGTAAATTGCTTTACTTATTTATTAAAATTTATTTATTTATAAGCTAAACCTGATCAACTTTTTTTTCGTAATTTTCCTTTTTATTATATATGTTTTGTTGTTTTTTTTTTGTTTTGAAAAGTAAAGTATAGCATTAAATTTTCTTTTCTTTTTTTCCCTGCTGAGAATAATCATTCAGTTGATCAGTCTCCTGTTACCTAGGGCCTTGTCTCAGATTTGTTTTTTTAAATGAGACTGGCATTTTCGAGTCCTTCTTTATCTACAGCTACAAATGAGCATTTGTTAATTCATTTAAACTGTTTAGTTTTTTAATGTTCTTTTGTAGATCTTCAGTTAAAACAACATAATAGCTTAAGCAGATATTTACATATTAGAGACATAAATGTCCAACAGGGGGCGCCGCAAACCTTGCCAGCGAGGACCCAATGAGGTAAGTCAACCTAAAAGCAGCCGGTCAGTGAGAGAGCAGCTCGGTGACACCTGGAACGCGGGAGATTTATATCAGAAGTGCAAATGAAAGAAAAACAAATGAAAAAAGAAATTTGTTAGACAGATTTGATTCCATTGCAGCACATGATAATCGACACTGTTATAAAGATTCATCATGGTTTATATTCTTGTTTATAGAGACACTGGTTTGTCCCTGCTGCCATTTCTTGACATACTGTTGTTGTCAGCCATTTTTTCTTTGAAATATAAATTTTGTATTGGGGCATTTTGTGAATATTTTTTTATGTTGTAGTGACATCATCAATAACATCATTTCCTCCCTTTAAGGTCTCCATCCTCATACCCATGTGTGTGTAATCTTCTGCTTCTGTTGGTGGTTTGGGGCTTTTTTTTCTGCAATACTGAATGATTTCTGCATTTTCTGTCTTTCATCTCCTCTTTGTTTCTGTTTGTGTGTGTCTCTTTGCCATCATGTGTTGTCCATGTGTCCTGTCACCATGACAACCTGTGCCTATGCAGAAGGTAAATGCGGTGTAGTGTTCTTTTTTCATCTCTCTATCATCTCACTCCACCTCCTTCAGTTAACCCTCACTTTAGGATCCTCTTTGCTGCACAATGACCTCAGCTGCTTATGCTAACAGGGTGCATGCACATGGTGTGTGTGTGTGTGTGTGTGTGTGTGTGTGTGTGTGTGTGTGTGTGTGTGTGTGTGTGTGTGTGTGTGTGTGGTGTTGGCAAAAGGGTTGTTTTTTATTTTTTATTTTTTAGTCGGAAACCTGGGGTGTGTATACTTTAGTACAACAGGAAAGTGAGGCAGTGCAGCATGAAGTTGCTGAGAAGGAAAAACTTCTTGGCTGCATTGATTTAAGTGCAGCTCTGTAAACCTGCAGTGCTGATAGGATCTGATCTAACCTTTCCTCACACACTTCCTTAAACATTACCTGACTGTGTTCCTAAATTATCTCAAACGATACTTTCAGGTACTGTTGTATTGCCTCAGACATTACCTCAGACTGAGCCTAATCTAAACGTTACCTCAGACTCTACTCTACCTCACTGCCCCTAAACTTATTCAAACATTACCTCAGACTGCCCCTAATCTAAACATTTCCTCAGACATTAACTCAGACTGCCCCTAATCTAAACATTTCCTCAGACATTACCTCAGACTGCCCCTAATCTAAACATTTCCTCAGACATTACCTCAGACTGCCTCTAAACTAAACTTTACCTCAGACATTACCTCAGACTGCCCATAAACTAAACTTTACCTCAGACATTACCTCAGACTGCCCATAAACTAAACTTTACCTCAGACATTACCTCAGACTGCCCATAAACTAAACTTTACCTCAGACATTACCTCAGACTGCCTCTAAACTAAACATTTCCTCAGACATTACCTCAGACTGCCTCTAAACTAAACATTTCCTCAGACATTGCCTCAGACTGCCTCTAAACTAAACTTTACCTCAGACATTACCTCAGACTGCCCATAAACAAAGCTTTACCTCAGACATTACCGCAGACTGCCCCTAAACTAAACCTTACCTAAGACATGACCTCAGACTGCCTCTAAACTAAACATTACCGCAGCTATTACTTTAGACTGCCCCTAAACTAAACATTACCTCAGACTGAGCCTAATCTAAACATTACCGCTGACTCTACTCTACCTCACTGCCCCTAAACTTATTCAAACATTACCTCAGGCATTACCTCAGACTGCCCCTAAATAAAGCATTACCACAGACTGTCCCTAAACGAAACATTTCCTCAGACATTATCTCAGACTGCCCTTAAACTAAACATTTCCTCAGACATTACCTCAGACTGCCCCTAAATAAAGCATTACCACAGACTGCCCCTAAATGAACCATTTCCTCAGACTGCCCCTAAACTAAACATTTCCTCAGAAATTACCTCAGACTGCCTCTAAACTAAACATTTCCTCAGACATTACCTCAGACTGCCCCTAAACTAAACATTACCTCAGACATTACCTCAGACTGCCTCTAAACTAAACATTTCCTCAGACATTACCTCAGACTGCCCATAATCTAAACATTACCTAGACTGCCCCTAAACTAAACATTAACTCAGGCATTACCTCAGACTGCCCCTAAATAAAGCATTACCACAGACTGCCCATAAATGAACCATTTCCTCAGACATTACCTCAGACTGCCCCTAAATTAAACATTTCCTCAGACATTACCTCAGACTGCCCCTAATCTAAACATTACCTAGACTGCCCCTAATCTAAACGTTACCTAGACTGCCCCTAAACTAAACATTAACTCAGGCATTACCTCAGACTGCCCCTAAATAAAGCATTACCACAGACTGCCCCTAAATGAACCATTTCCTCAGACTGCCCCTAAACTAAACATTTCCTCAGAAATTACCTCAGACTGCCTCTAAACTAAACATTTCCTCAGACATTACCTCAGACTGCCCCTAAACTAAACATTACCTCAGACATTACCTCAGACTGCCTCTAAACTAAACATTTCCTCAGACATTACCTCAGACTGCCCATAATCTAAACATTACCTAGACTGCCCCTAAACTAAACATTAACTCAGGCATTACCTCAGACTGCCCCTAAATAAAGCATTACCACAGACTGCCCCTAAATGAACCATTTCCTCAGACTGCCCCTAAACTAAACATTTCCTCAGGAATTACCTCAGACTGCCTCTAAACTAAACATTTCCTCAGACATTACCTCAGACTGCCCCTAATCTAAACATTTCCTCAGACATTACCTCAGACTGTCCCTAAACGAAACATTTCCTCAGACATTACCTCAGACTGTCCCTAAATGAAACATTTCCTCAGACATTACCTCAGACTGCCTCTAAACTAAACATTTCCTCAGACTGCCTCTAAACTAAACATTTCCTCAAACATTACCTCAGACTGCCTCTAAGCTAAACTTTACCTCAGACATTACCTCAGACTGCCCATAAACAAAGCTTTACCTCAGACTGCCTCTAAGCTAAACATTACCGCAGCTATGACTTTAGACTGCCCCTAAACTAAACATTTCCTCAGACTGTCCCTAAATGAAACATTTCCTCAGACATTACCTCAGACTGCCTCTAAACTAAACATTTCCTCAGACTGCCTCTAAACTAAACATTTCTTCAAACATTACCTCAGACTGCCTCTAAGCTAAACTTTACCTCAGACATTACCTCAGACTGCCCATAAACAAAGCTTTACCTCAGACTGCCTCTAAGCTAAACATTACCGCAGCTATGACTTTAGACTGCCCCTAAACTAAACATTTCCTCAGACTGTCCCTAAATGAAACATTTCCTCAGACATTACCTCAGACTGCCCCTAAACTAAACATTACCTCAGACATCTCAGACTGCCTCTAAACTTAACATTTCCTCAGACATTACCTCAGACTGCCTCTAAGCTAAACTTTACCTCAGACATTACCTCAGACTGTCCCTAAACTAAACATTTCCTCAGACAGCCCCTAAACATTACCTCAGATTACCACTAGTCATACTAAAACTTTGCCTCAAACTATCCCACATGAAAAACACAGATTAACTACATTACTGCAGAAGGATCCTAAACTAAACATTACTTCAGACTCAAAAATTATTTAAATAATCAATACCTCAAACGTTATATTAGCTTTGTACATTACATGTACAGGCCTTGACTTGTACTACTTTACATAATAATGCCTCAATCATTTTTCTCAGCCTTCCCCTAAACTACCTTAGACATTACTACATATATCCTCACAGTAACTGCAATACAGTACCGTATACATTTAACTGTCAAATGTTAATACTACATTTCATTGATTAGCAGAACTCTACACTCTATACCCTTTCATATCGCATCCTCGTACTGTACTCCCTCATACCCTCTGCTACTCCGTAATACCCCTTCATACTCCTTCATACTCCCATATAATTTCTCATACTACCCTATTCCCACTAATAACTTCCTTATTTTCCGTATTACAGCGGTACCTCGGCACACAAATTAAATCTATTGCAGGGGCGAGTGCTTAAGGCGAAATTTTATATTGCAAAACCCATTTTCCCATAGGAAATCATGTAAATACAGATGCTCAGTGGAATGCTCTCTTCCCACTTTTACTTTCTTGTACTCTCACATACGTCTTAAACTCCCCAATGATCTGCACCTCCTTAAACTCTAATACGTCCTCAGTCTCTTATTTTCCCACTGTGCTTCTCATCATACTCATATATTTCACCATACACTCTTGTATCCTGTGTATCCTCCTCATATGCTTTATTTCCTCTCATACACTCTGGGTTATAGAATACAAGGTAAACGTTTCAGTTAAATAGAGCTGGGTTGAGGAGTAAATATTGGGACGTGTAAGGGTTTATTAGAAACACTGGAATAAGTGTGTGTGTGTGTGTGTGTGTGTGTGTGTGTGTGTGTGTGTGTGTGTGTGTAAGGATGTTCTGGTTGGATACTGTACATCTCACAGGGTTTGGTCTCTCTGCTGGCGCATGGTGCTGAGCTTGTTACCTCTGATGATAATCGAGTCCAGGGGGATCTGCAGCTTTATTTCCTGCTTGTCTGCGCACACTGCTAAAGCTTTTTCACTAAATCACCTCTAAATGATTAGGTGTAGCATGAGTCTGAGGTCTGAGTGCACCAACACTTTAATCTGTTATCAAAAACTGGTAACAGATTTTACTCAGTTGGCATGTGTTTATTCTTTATTAGTGTTGAAATAAACCTACTTATTGTTTGTGCACTCAGACTTTTGGATCAGTATTTACTGCAGCACGGTCGGCTTTTTATAACACTAACATTTAAGGAAAAGCAGACTTTTTTTAGATTAACTGCTGCGCACAAACACATGCACACACGCGCGCACACACACTCCTGTGCTTATCCCATGTTGGGTGTGTTTAACAGTTTGACCTGCTGGTGGAGCTCTTCCAGGATGAGGACAAAGTGACGAGCCCTACAGGAAATGTCCCTGCCCCTGGGGGACGCACTCGCCTCAGCATCAAACCAGACAAGGGCAAACCGGACCAGGCCAGCAAGGAGCACAAGAAGACTGTTGGCCTGCAGGTCGGGTTCGAATAATAATAATAATAATAATGATAATTATTCTGATGATGATAATAATTAAGTTTTTAATGCACCTATTAATTTGGTTAAATATCATTTAATGTATGAAGTTAAGAGTTTTCTAAACAACTATGTGTTTGGTTACCTACTAGGATATAGATATTTTAATGACACTTTTTAAATTATTTTTCACTTGATTTATTAACTAATTAATTAACTGAAATGTTATCATAAGTAATAACATACTTTTATAAATAGTAATATTCATAGTTTCAAAAATAGTAATGAGTAAATTAACATTGTTTAAAAAGTGAAATGAATAATTAATAGAAACATGAATGATTAACATTTCATACTTTTATCAGTCAAAATCCAAGTAAAGTTGTTGATTTATTTTTAAAAGGAGTAAATGAATGTCAATAAAATGATAATTTTTTTGATTGATTAAATACTAAATGATTCCTTATTAAATTTACTTAATTAATCCTTATTAAAGTGCATGATATGGACGTATATGGTCCATTAAATATCATTAAATAATTTGTGCTCATTATTTTCATAACAGGTCGGCCGTTAAACAGAAGTCTATGTTTCTATGTGTTATTTTTGTCCTCTGCAGTTCCGTAACTCTCTGCAGCTGCTGATGGAGACGTTAAACGCCACGACGCCGCATTACGTCCGCTGCATCAAACCCAACGACCACAAATACGCCTTCACGTAAGGAGTGACACATGGCTAATAATTAATGCTAAACGTGTGGGTTTTATGGTCAAATGTAACTGTTAGACTGTGTGTTTCCTTCCTTACATTCTTTCCTTGTTTATTTACTTAATTCAGTGGTGGGCGAAGTACACGGTTCTTTTACTTAAAAAAGTAAAAGTAGAGATATCTGCGGTAAAATATTACTCAAGCACGTATATAAAAGCACTCACTTTCAAATACTTAACTTGTATCAGAAGTGTTGAGTCATAATAAGTCTCTCTCTCTCTCTCTCTCTCTCTCTCTCTCTCTCTGTCTGTGCTTCCCGTCTGTGAATGTCTGTGTGTGTTATGTATCCACTTGTGATTTCAAACACCTGCTACATGATTGAGTGTTTCAAAGAGGGAAGGCAAATCGCGCTGTTATGCCTAATACTGTAGATAGCAGCGGGCGATGTTCCCTCTTTAAATGCTGCACACCAGTCGGTTACATAACGCAATGCCTTGCAGAACTATAGTGAAATAGAACGTAAAGGTATTAGTTGTAGGATGCGGTGGAGTGGAAGAGAGATTGAGGCGTGAAAACTAAACAGTAAATCTACCCAGTTACCTCCCACCTCTGCGTAAAAATTCACATTTTACCTGTAATTATTAAAATATTCTTTATTGATCTGTGTAAGCGATGACAGCAAAACGCTCATTTTGTTCCTAAAGCCCCGTAACGTCATAATTGAGCACATTAAGTGTGATTATTATTTTTAGACTTTTTGATGGAAGTTAATGTAAATCATTTCAGGTTCGACCCAAAGCGTGCGGTGCAACAGCTGAGGGCGTGTGGAGTCCTCGAGACCATCCGCATCTCCGCTGCAGGATTCCCATCCAGGTACTAATCACCCTGATTTATTTACTTACTTGGAGTTAAAATCGTGAAGCAGATACAGATACTATATATATATATATATATGTGTGTGTGTGTGTGTGTTTCAGATGGACCTATCAAGAGTTCTTCAGCCGTTATCGTGTGTTGATGAAGCAGAAAGACGTCCTGGCTGATAAGAAAATGACCTGCAGGAATGTCCTGGAGAAACTGGTGCAGGTGAGAGACTTACTGTTTATCTGTCTCCTACTTCTTCATTCTCTCTCTCAATCTACTAATACACTCTTGTACTGCTACATACTCTCTAAAGCATAGTCTTTGATAATCTCTTATACTCTCTCATGATCTTTTCACACTCTCTGATACTCTTGCATACTCTGATATGCTCACCTACTCTCGAATGCTAACATACTGTTCAGTCTAATGCTCTCTCATACTCTCTCATATGCTTGTGTTTCCTCCTCATTCATACTCTGATATTCACATACTTTATACATCTCTGAAACGGTCTCATACTCTTTTATACTCTATTATATGTTCTGATACTCTGATTATTTTGCATTCTCTCTAATACACTTGAAATTCCAGTGGTACTCATTCATACACGTTATACTCAGACATACTCCCTTATACTCCGTCATGCTCTCCTGTACTCTCTGATACAGTACTCTATCATACTTACTGAAACTTCTCTGGTTCTGTTTTCTCATCTTCTCTCGTATTGCTTATTTTGTTATATTTTCCGATACTTATACTTTCTCATACTCCCCCACACTTTTTTTTTTTTTTGGATTTTTTTCCCCGATTTTCTCCCTAATTTAGTCGTGTCCAATTCCTCCCCGTCACTAGGGGGCTCCCACATTAAGGCTACTACTACCACTCAGCCGGGAGGGCTGAAGACTATCACGTGTTTCCTCCGAACCACGTGACGCCAGCCGACTGCATCTTTTTCGAACTGCTCGCTCGCGCACCGTTGGGGGCGGCGTAACACACTCGGAGGACAGCGCTATCCGCTCCCTCCGTTGCGTGAGCTCACAGACGCCCCTGATTGGCTGTAGAGCCGTGATTAAAGTGGGAGCACTAAGTACCTCTCATCCCGCCCCTCTGAGAGAGCTCGGCCAATCAGCTCTCTCTAGACCTCCGGCTGCGAGAGGTTACAGCATCACCCGGGATTCGAACTAGCGATCTCCGGATGATAGGGCGAGCGCTTTAACCACTGCGTCACTCGGAGGCCGCCCCCACACTTTTTCATACTCGTACTCCCTCCATTGTCTCTTTTCTCTCCTACCCTCAATCTCAAGTGATTTCTTTTCTATCGTTTTCTCCTCTCCAGGACCAGGATAAGTACCAGTTCGGGAAGACGAAGATCTTTTTCCGAGCAGGTCAGGTGGCCTATCTGGAGAAACTCCGAGCCGATAAACTGCGAGCCGCCTGCATCCGGATCCAGAAAACGATCCGCTGCTGGCTGGAGCGCAAGAAGTACCTGCGCATGAAACAAGCCGCCGTCGTCATCCAGAGATACGTCCGAGGATACCAGGCCCGATGGTGAGGAACGGGAATGCTCTAGATGATCAGACAAGGATAGAAGGATGAGCTAAAGGTTCTGACAGTGGTTCTGTTTATCGTTTTCAGCCTGGCGAAGTTTCTGCGTCGCACCAGAGCAGCAATTATTATCCAGAAATACCAGCGCATGTACGTCCAGAGAACCAGCTACAGGCGCAAACGCCATGCCGCCCTCGCCATGCAGTGTATCCTCCGAGCGTACATGGCCCGACAGCAGTACAAAGCGGTACACACACACACACACACACACACACACACACACATATATACACACATGCATTCACATGCAGAACGGTTAAATCTGGTGTTACTGCAGTAGAGATTTCTTAAGAAGCTCATATAGCTTTAATTCTACAAATAATTCTATGTAATTATATAAATATATTAGTTGTATGTGTTATGTTTAATATCAGTGTTATATATGTGTAATGTAATCTCTGGCGATATATTAGAGTGAGTGGTAAGAAGTGAAAGGTCATGTGATCAGCGAGTGTGAGACGTTCTAGCGCTCTCCCGCTGACGGACAACAGCAGCTGCTTTGCTTTCGTCTCCTCTCCACTCGTCTCTCTCATTTCGTCAGCACGATTTATTCAGATCAAAGTTAAGTACTGAGGGAGAAAAGCAGGAAGTAATGATGTGTTTCCTGTGCAGGATGAAACGGCAGAAGGTTAGAGGTTAATCTGAATAGTTTGATTTTGAGTGAAAAATATTTGAATTTGGTTTCTTTCGTCTGTGTGTGTGTGTGTGTGTGTGTGTGTGTGTGTGTGTGTGTTTCCAGCTCCTGCGCGAAAGCAAAGCCATCATCATCCAGAAGATGGCGCGCGGCTGGTTGGCGCGTCAGTGGTACAAGCGCTCCCTGGCCGCGGTGGTTTACCTGCAGTGCTGCATGCGGCGCATGATGGCCAGACGCGAGCTCAAGAAGCTGAAGATCGAGGCGAGGTCCGTCGAGCACTACAAAAAACTCAACATCGGCATGGAGAACAAGATCATGCAGCTGCAGCGTAAAATTGACGAGCAGGTAACGCACATCTGGACGCCAGTCTCGGGGAAAATCCACATTGTCGACATTCTGGCTCTTAATCTGCTGCTCAAACACACCTGAGCATCTCATGTTAATACAAAGAGGAAAACTCACAAAAACATAGAATTTGATCACTTTCTAATCATTTCTAATATAAAATCGTTTAAATTCAAATTTTAACCCAGATGTTCTGCATGTTCCTTGCTGCAGCATAAGGAGAACCGGGTTCTGGGAGAGCGTCTGAACGGTGTGGAGAGCGCACACGCCACAGAGAGCGAGCGTCTGCGCAAGGAGCTGACTCGTTTACGCGGCGTGGAGGAGGACGCGAGGAACAGCGCTAACCGCGTGACCACACTGCAGGAGGAGCTGCAGAAACTGCGCAAGGAGCTGGAGAGCACGCAGAAGGAGAAGAAGGCCATCGAGGACTGGGCACAGACCTACCAGGATGAGATGGAGAAGGTAAGTATGTGTGTGTGTGTGTCTAAGTGGGAGAAAAATTGAGTGTGTTAAACTTACTCTGTCTTCTGTGTGTAGATGATCTCAGAGTTAAAGGACCAGAACGATCTGTTGAAGAACGAGAAGGACGACCTGAACCGTCTGATCCAAGAGCAGAGCCAGCAATGGACTGGTACTGAAACTAATCCAGTTTTGACCTATTCCTAATCCCATCCTAATCGTTTCCTAACTTAATCCAGTCTCAATCTCACATTTTAATTCAATTCTAACCTCATCCTACTCCAGTCCTAATCTTGTCCTAATCTCATACTAACATGGTCCCAATGCCATCCTAATCCAGTCTCCACCCAATCTTAATCCAGTTCAAAACCCCCTCTTGTTCTTAATCTGGGACTAACATGGTCCTCAACCAATCCTAATCCAGTCTCTACATGTTTCTAATAGTCCTAACCTGACCCCAATCCAGACTGATCCAATCCAGTCCCGGTATCATCCAGATATATCCAGTGCTGTCTGTATTTAACTTGGTTTTCAAAAATTTGAAAAACTTCAAATACTTTGAGTCCATCCTTGATCCAGATGTTCCATGTACCCTGTAAATACCCTTTTGGTCTTGATCCTAATCCTGTCCTTCCTAATCGTGTGTGCGTGTGCGCGTGTGTGCGTGCGTGCGTGTGTGTAGAGAGGATGCAGAGGGCTCTAAAGGAGGAGACGACTCAGCTGGAGAGCGACTTAAACGAGGAGCGATCACGATACCAGAACCTCCTCTCAGAGCACCTGAGACTGGAGGAGAAATACGACGACCTCAAAGAGGAGATCTCACTCAGCACGGTGAACACACACACACACACACACACAATAACTACAGGAACAAGAAAAAATATATGAACTCCTTGGAATTAACTGGTTTTCTGAATGAATTTGCCGTAACACATGATCTAATCTTCATTCACTTACAAACACTTACAGAATTATAATTTCTATAATGTGTTGATCAATCAAGGTCGCTCTTAACCACACCTCCAAACTCATTTCATTAATTGGACTCCAGCTGTGCAAACTTCTGACTCTAATTATCTTTTGTTGAAGTAATTAATCTGTGGGTTCACTTACTTTTCCTCAGCGCTGTGAATGTTTAACAGGTGTGTGCAAAAAAAACACCAGACATTATAATTCTTGTTGTGTTTTCAGCTTAAACACATCGTGTTCCCCGGCTGTTGTGCCTTAGATGAAGATCAGATCACATGTTATGATAATTAATGCAGAAAAACTGTTCATTCTTATTTGCTGCACTTGTAAAAAGACGTTCTTGCTCCTTTCAGAACATCCCCAAACCGGGCCACAGGAGAACCGACTCGACTCACAGCAGCAACGAGTCCGAGTTCACTGAGGCCGAGGACGGAGCGCGGGAAAGCGAGGTGAGGAATTTATCAGTTTATCAGATTTATTCCGCGCCAGACAGACAGACAGACAGACAGACAGACAGACAGACAGACAGACAGACAGACAGACAGACAGACAGACAGACGACAGACAGACAGACGACAACTACAGACAGTAGTTAGTTAAAGATTTCTAGACTTTGGAAGCTTTGTTGATTGAAGCCAAAGACAGAAGACTCGTGAAGACTTGTTCAATGAAAACGAGGACGTTAATTAATTAGGACTGAAGCCGAAGACTTTCGAAGACCTTGTAAGTTTTATTGGTTTTAGTCATTCAGTCTTTGTCATCAATGATTTTATTATTTTTTTTTATCAAGAACTCTTCATAGGTCTTCTTTAGCTCAGCTGCATCAGTTTTCGTCTCAGATGTAATAAATCTGTTTATGCGAGTGAAGTGTTTAAAGGGTGTTTGGTTCAGTTTGTCGCCCCCTACTGGACATCAGTAACATCACAGGTACAATTTGTAGAACTGACACATGTACTGTATGTATATATGTTTATACTTTGTGTGTGTGTGTGTGCAGGACGTGACCAAAGGCACAGCATTGGACATGGCTCTATTCCTGAAGCTGCAGAAGCGAGTGTCAGAGCTCGAGCAGGAGAAACAGGGCATGCAGAACGAACTGGACCGAAAAGAGGAGCAGTTTCAGCGGGCTAGAGCCAGGGTATGTATACACACACACACACACACACACACACACACACACACTTTCAAGCTGTTTATGGTGTAACTTTCTTTTAGTGTTAATCCAGATGTTTAGCTTTGAACTCGACCTTTTATTATGAATAATATGAATTGTTTTAAAATTGAATAATAATTAAAATGTGTTTTATAGTCCAGAATAAACACTAATCATTCAGTTCTGAGTGTTTGTTCTGTTAAATGTTGAACGACTCTGTTCTTGTTTCAGGATGATGAAGAACATAAGAAGGCTCGCGGCGCAGAACTGGAGTATGAATCTCTTAAGGTAAACACACACACACACACACACTGTGCCTACAGTATCTTGTCTGTCAAATCTACATCCTTCCTCTCACTGTGTGTGTGTGTGTGTGTGTGTGTGTGTGTGTGTAGCGTCAGGAGCTGGAGTCGGAGAACAAGAAGCTGAGACACAACCTGAACGAGATGCGTCAGACTCTGGCTGGGAAAGACGGCTCCATGTCGGCCTACAAGGTCCTGATGGAACAGTTACACTCGTCTAACGAGGAGCTGGAGGTCCGCAAGGAGGAAGTGCTGATCCTGCGCTCGCAGCTCGTCAGCCAGAAAGAAGCCATGCAGCACAAGGTGACGCGCACACGCGCTCGCACACACACACACACACACACACACACACACACACACACACACACACACACACACACACACTCACAGGTCCTACATCTTCTCATACTGTAGGTGTTTGGGGTGAACATTTGTCGTAATGAAATCTTAAACATGATCCCATTCTGTCAGAATACGGGTTGCCAGATCTCTACAAAACACACACCCTCAGTAGTGACTGTAATCCAGCACAGCAGAACGTGCACTCTCTGTTCTGATAAACCATCTATCAAGAACATATTATTTTCCCGGCTCACGCACAAACACACGTTTTATGATTCTTATCAAGTCTAAGACGAGTAAATTGATGATAAACTGATATTAGTAGAAAGTTTTCATTAAAGGCCACGCTTTGTGTATTCATACTCGAATTGTTGGAATTGATTCAAAATGATTCAGTGATTTTAATTACAGCGGTTTCTCAGCATTTAAACTAAACTTTTGCATGAATTTGCCTCGGCATGTGAAGCATTTTTGGTTTACGAGCTACTGAGCTGAAATGTCAGTTCATACGGACATACAGACTAAATATTTACTTTGTATGGTTCAGAGGAATCATAAATTAAGATTACGTGAGGTTTAATGCCTATTTATAGTATTTCATATTTTACTCAATTTACACGTCTTTTCCAAATGTTTGTTTGTTTTAATGAGCAGAAATATGATTATAGTGTTGGACATTGTTAATATTGGTAATATTTGTAATATTTTTTTTATCTGCATTTACATAATTCCCCATTAAATTCATACGCTGAGGTACCGCTGTAATTATGTCGAGATCCCTGATTATCACTAGCTGTGTTTACACCGACACTAAAAATGTGCTAAGAATCTAAATGAAAGCCTGATCCGGCCCAAGCACATAGAATGAGAGAGGCGGTGTGTGAACCTTTTAATAATCCATTCAATAGGTGAATATTAGTCATGTGACCACTCCTGATCTGATCGTTTCTCTCTTGTTGGAATCACTATGTCTTTTCTGCACGTCTGTCCCACACGGGGAACATCAGATCATCAGACAAGTTTCCAGTCTTGCGTTATAGTTCACATCTGCAAAGAGATTTCCGAGCTGATGTGCCATAATCGTCATGGTCACTACCTCAGTATATTTACACTTTTTCAACCCTAGATTATACAGTAACTACAGAGCTTTAGTTTAACACAGGGTTAAAGGTGTTGTATTGATGATGCTCGTCTCATAAACTGCTTGTTAAACCAGTAAATGCTTTCACACTGCGTTCGTTTTTTTTTTTTTCCTCACAGCAACACACAATCCTCCTGAATTTCAGAATTAGTTTTTATTAACTTCCTGTTCAATTAGATCACAAGTTGTGAAAATGGAAACAAACATGTGCAACAAAGTGGAAGAGCATTACTGAGTGAACATGACGAGCTTTATGAAGGCTTATAGTTCATATCCCAGAGTAACTACAAATAACTGTGTGTGTGTGTGTGTGTGTTTCTAACGCTGTGTGATGTCCATCTTTAACTGGAGACACATAACAGCAGCTCAAACTCATTTTTCCACCTCTGACTTCCACCTCTGTGTTTTATTGTTATCAGTAAAACGCCGCTCCGGCTAGACTCTGTCTATCTCCAATACGCCAAGTGTGAAAGCAGACTAACGTAGTCCTTTTCCTGAGGTCTGACGTGTCTTTCTGTCTGTTTCTTTTTTTTTTTTCCTTTCTCCTGTCCCTCCTCAAAAAGGATGAGAAGGTACTGTCCTTAGTGTCCTATGTGTCATTGGTGTTATTGGAGCCGTGAGTGCCGTTAGTATGACTGATGCCATTAGTGTCATTAGTCTCATTAATCCTGTTAGTGACATTAGTGCAGTTTTATTAATGCTCTTAGTGCTACTAATGTCATTAACAACGTGCCATTTCTGTCATTAATCCCATATCATGATTACATTTACATGAATGTAAGTGTAATCCCATTAGTGTCATTAATGCAGCTGGTGTCATTAACGCCATTAGTTCCATTGGTGTCATTAATGATGTTAATTCTATAAATGCAGTCATGTGTCATTACTGCAGTTAGTTTTATTGATGCTGCTAGCATTAATGCTATTAGTATTATTAGTATAATTAATGTTATTTGTGCTGTTAGTGTCATTAATATCATTAGTGTCATTAGTATCATTAGTGTCATTAACGCTATTAGTGTGGTCAGTCAGTCAGTTTTCAATAACATGGTCAGTGTGTTAGTGTTATTAATGCTGTTAATGTTATTGTGGTTATTAGGGTCATTACTTCCATTAGTGGCATTAATGCCATTAGTTTTATTAAAGCTGTTAGAGTCATTTCTGTTATCAGTGTCAATGTGGTTATTGCTATTTGTGTTTAGTGTACTTAATGATATTATTGTCATTAATGCTGTCAATGTCATTTGTGTTATTAGTGTCATTACTGCAATTAATGTCATTAATGTCATTAGTTTTGTAGTGTCACTTGTGCCATTACTGTCATTGTTGCTGTTAGTGCCATTAGTGTCATTAATGCTATTAGTGCAGTTGGTGTCAGTAATGTCATTAGTGTTATCAGTGTGATCTGTTCACTTTAAGTGTGTATGGACAGGTTTGGTGTCTGTTAGAAATGCACACAGCTATGTTACAGTGATGAAAATTACAAGCCATTGTTACTATAAAAAAAATGTTATTTCTATTCCACAACTTGTATTGGAAATTTATTTGCATTGTATTTAAATTGATTTGCTTATTGTGTGTGTGTGTGTGTGTGTGTGTGTGTGTGTGTGTGTGTGTGTGTAGGAGACCATGACAGAGCCAATGCACTATGTGGAGGACGTTCACAAACTCACGGATGCTAAAGAGATCTCTCAGGCTTACATGGGTCTTAAGGATACCAACAGGTAAATGACACACACACACACACACACACACACACACACACACACACACACATAGACATGTACAACATATAGACATGCACCCTGAATCAACACTCGTTAAAACTGCATTAAAAATAGTGTGCAGTTTTCCCACTAACCTTAAGAGGGCGCTAATAAATGTCTTTTATGTTATACACATAATGAAGAATAATTTTTTCATAAACCAGGTGGTTTATTTGTAAATTTGTAAATTTGTGTTGAACAAAATCAATCACAAAAATAAAATCAGCCGGATAATACTTTTTTTAAAATGTATGTAGCTAATGACTGTGTGATGTTGATAGTAAAGCAGCTGTTCATCAGATCAAAACCAAATAAAAGTCGCCTGAGGTAAAGCAAATTAATTATTACTATTTAAGTATTATATCATGTTAAAGTTTAATGTTACATTAACCTGTAGCCCAGGACGCTAGCAGAACATTTTTTTTACATTAAAGATTTTATATAAAAGAACTTTTAGGTTGCTTATAGACAGATTTTAACAAATGCTGACTTTTAAGATCTTGAGAAAAAAAATCCAAGATTTTACACTTCACGTTGCTAAAAACAGAATTGACATTGAAATTTCATTAAAGCAGATTCTGTATTTTAAGATTTTGAGAAAACCGAATTTAAGTTTTAATTTACTAAAAAAAATATTAGAAACTGGTGTTTAACAATAGGTTGCTAAGAAATATTTTAAATCCTATATATTTTTTTGCTAATGCTGTTTCTAGATCGTTGTAAAGTTTTATACCTTAAGTTAAAAAAAAATAGTTTTTTTAGATAAAAGATTCTAATAAACAGATTGTTGTGAATTCTACAGAAAGCTGTAGAAAATATGTAAATATAACCATAAATAAAATGTAATTTACTTTAAATAAAAAGTAAGAAATGTTTTAGTTGCTGAGAAGCGGACTCTACACTGTTAAAAAATAGTTTCCTAAATAAAATGTAAATGTTTTTATATAAATTAAAATTTTATATTTGTCACATACACAGTCAGACACCGTATGATATGAAGTGAAATCCTAAGGCAGCACTGATGACCTAAAATGTAAAAAGTTTTAAATGACTTTTTTTTTTTTTTACAAACTTGTAATAGAGAAAAATAGAGAATGTTTAGCTGTGAAAAAAAAAACTTAAATTTACATTAAGTACAAATAATAAAATAAAATAGAATTGAATTGGAGTGGAATATAGAAACCATGTCCAGGCAGGAGCGAGACGATGTGTAGTCTACATCATGGTGAGAGTGTAGCGTAGTGAGATTGTGTGAGAAAGCAGTCCGAGTGGATGTCCTGCAGGATGTGGTCCTATGTGGTGTTGTGATTGAGATACTTTATCTTGTATATTTTTGATCATCATTTATCTTAAATTGATAAATGGTGATCAAACAGGTCTTTAGTGAATGTACAGTAAAAACAAACAAAAACATATCTGCTTCAGTTTTATGATATTTTGAAGGAAGACATTGGAGCATCCCACTGGAGAGAGAGGGGGGGGGGGTGCATGAGTGTGTGTGTAAAGGTGTGTATTGCGTGTTGATGTGTGTCTCTGTCCTGCGTAGATCCCCCAGGTTTCTGCGCAAGCCGTTCGCAGTGAGCGAGCTGGTCAATAGGCTGAGGTAACGACAGAGAGAGAGAGCGGTGCATGGCCGTGAGGTGTAATGATGCTAATACAGCAGACGCAGTGGACTTTAGTCTGTTTCAGTGGGCTACACACTCACGCTAACCTGCATGAGAGGCGCAAGGGGACGCCGGCCTGCCATCACAATAACACCTCACGCACACCCCACACGCTGGAGAAAATGACAGGAAGTCTGAGCACATGACCGAAACCTCAGATAGCAAAAGCTAACATGACTTTCCCCTTAATCTGCAGTAAAGTCAGTGCTGTTATTCACTGACGGGGAAAGAAATCACACACACACACACACACTAGCAGTACAGCAAACATGCTAATTATGTCATTACTCATGTGATCTAGCATTATACTAAAGAAGCTAACACAAACAGGCTAGGAGTAAACATGCTAACACACTAACTAGCACAGTAGCTAACCGATTTCTGCACTGGTATGAAAATAAACACGCTCGCTTTATAGCAAGAAAGCTAACACACAAACTAGCGTTATAGTGAACATGCTAGCACAGACAGGTTTGGATTAAATATGCTAACACACCAACTAGCGCAGCAGTTAACAGATTACTGCACTGGCATCAAAGTAAACAAGCTAACATGCTAACTAGCGTTATCGTAAATAGACTAACATGCTGTATGAGTGTGTGTGTGCACGTGCTAGCCGCTGTGCTACATCAGTATTAGGCTGCTGTCATGTGGGACATGTGGCGCGCATCATGAGGATGATGAGGATGATGAAGGTGGTGGATCTGAAGCATGTTTTAGGTTCCACTGTTTGTGTTTGTGTTGCTTTTCATTCCAGATGTTTTATTTTTATTGTTATTTTTTCCCTTTATTGTCTCTAACACATTGTGCGTTCTTATTTATGTTCACCATCATTCACCTTTATTACCCTCCATGTTTTTCTCTCCCTCTCTCTCAATATCATTTATTCTCTCTCTCTCTCTCTCTCTCTCTCTAAATCTTTCTTGAGTGGCTTCTCTCTCCATTCTTCTTTTTCTCTCCATCCCCCCCCCCCCCCATTGTTCTGTCAGATCCCCCCACCCTGACATGCGTAAGCTGAATGAGGATGGAGAGCTGTGGATGGTGTATGAGGGCTTAAAGGAGACCAACAGGTTAAACTGTGTGTGTGTGTGTGTGTGTGTGTGTGTGTGTGCGCGTGTGCGCGCGCGTGTGCATATGTATGTGTGTGCACAAATGTTTCCTTATACATGTGTGTATTGGTCTATAAGCTTCTACTGTACCGTTTCTATTACACATTCCTGTATCAGCATACATAACTTTAACGTTAACATCTTTCATAATAAACAATAAACTCAATTTATTTCTGTTTAAAAACATTCTAAACTAGAAACGTTTGGAGAAAATGAGACTTAACTCATAAAATTAAATTCTCATTTTATATTTAAAAAAGAAAAAAGGTCTAAAATCTAAAATGTTTGAGAAACCGCATCTAAACAACAGAAATGGATTCTAAACATTCTAACAAAGACGAGGTTTGCGTGTCCTCGTGTGTCTAGAGTCAGGATCAGTGATCAGGAGTTCTGTGTCTCCTCCAGGCAGCGTGACGTTAAGCACGGTGGGTCAGCTTAAGATGTTCCTACACACATTTATGTATACGTGTGTGTGTGTGTGTGTGTGTGTGTGTGTGTGTGTGTGTAGGTTGCTGGAGACTCAGCTGCAGGCTCAGCGGCGCACCCATGAGGCCGAGCTGGAGGCGCTGCGTGGAGAACTGCACTGTGTGAAGGAGGAGAACCAGCGACAGCAGCAGCTCCTAACCCAGAACCTGCAGCTTCCTCCTGAGGCTCGCATCGAGGCCAGTCTGCAGCATGAGATCACACGGCTCACCAACGAGAACCTGGTGAGGACACGCACACACACACACACGCATGCACACACGAACATCCTAGCGGGTCTCAGTACTAGACAAATACAATCGCAGACCAACAGCATCTAACTTGTTTTGTGCCTTTATTTAATTAATAAAAAAAATAAGCGAAAAAGAAAAGCGTGCATGCAATCCTAAGTACCTTTCTGATTCAACAGCTTGTTCATCCATTTTTAGCAGCAATAACTTGAAGTTATAGTTTCCTGTATGACCTTATCATTCTTCTTTACAGCATTGCTCCAGTTCATGGGGGTTGTTGATCATTCTCTTATACACGGCTGTCTTCAGGTCCTGCCGCAGCATTTGGTCTGGACTTGGACTCGGCCATTCCAAAAGCTTGACTCTTTTATTTTGAGTCTTCTAAAGTAGAGTTTCTGGTGTGTTGGGTCCGAGATGTAGCTATTGTTTTTTGTTTGTTTGTTTGTTGTTTTTATTTGTATTTCTCTGAGCACTGCACGGTCTGACCTTGTGGTGAAGGTGCTGGACGTCGATTCATGGAGTGATTGGCAGCTGTCTTAATGGCTCTCCACATGTGAATAGTCTTTCTCACTGTAGGACGTTGAACCCAGATCATCTGGAAATGATTTTATAACCCGTTCCAGATTGATGTGCAGTAACAGTTCTCTAAGACCACTGCTTATGTCTTTCCCTCTTGGCATCGTGTTAACACACACCTGAGTGCTCCAGACCAGCAAACTGCCAGAACTCCTGCTTTTATAGAGGTCCGATCAGTTAATCAGAGACTGATGATTATCAGCGCCTGGCTGCACCGTACCCTCATACATCCTGTGGAAGCAGTGACTAATCATCAGTCTTTGATTAATTGATCATCAGCAGGTCATAGTCTGCGTCTTTGTTCTTTTTTTTTTTTTTTTTTTTTTTTTTTTAGATTTAATTTTTGTTTAATAAATAAGGATATGGTGAAAAAACTTACATGTTGTTAGTCTGAGTGTGTATTTGCCCAGTACTGAGACTCACTACGATCAAATTGATGTTTTTACACAAAATGCACATATAATTAAAAGAGGGAGCACTAACTTTTGCACATGACTGTACTGTATATGCACACACACACTCACACACACATATTGTTACACACACATGCACACGCGTCTCATTCATCAATCAGGACCTGGTCAGTACAGACACACACACACACACACAGGTGATGGCTGTGATTAATGAGGTGTGGGAACGGGTTCGTAATTCAAACACAAAGTTAGAGTAATAAGTGTGTGTGTGTGTGTGTGTGTGTGTGTGTGGTGTGTGTTATCGTAACTGTACTTCTCAATTCACAGGACTTTGAAATTAACCCAAGGGTCTACAGAATCAACGTACTGCGCAGGATCATTGTATGTAGAGACGTGTGTGTGTGTGTGTGTGTGTGTGTGTGTGTGTGTGTGCGCGCACGTGTGTGAACACTAAAAGAGTCTGTTTTTTTGTCGCACAGAAACTGAGAAGCTGAGCTCTAACTCGACACGGCTCTGTGTTTTAACCCACAGCGGTGTGATTCAGCACACACTCCTCTCCTCTCACACACACTCTGTGTCTCTGTCTCTCTCTCTCTCTCTTTCTGTGTCTGTCTCTATCTCTCTCTTTTCCTCCATGTCTCTCCTTCTGTCTCTCTGTCTTTCTCTCTCTCTCTCTCAGTCTCTCTTTCTGTCTCTGTCTCTCTCTTGCAGCACTAAATCAGAGCTCTAATTGAATTGGCTTAATCCTCCTCACTGCCCCCCACTCACACACAGACACACACACAGACACACACAGACACCACCATTAGACGGTCATGTAGGTAACATGCCATGTGTGTGCATTGTCTAGGACCTCATGGAACAGCTGGAGAAACAGGATAAGACGGTTCGCAAGCTGAAGAAGCAGCTCAAAGTCTTCGCCAAGAAGATCATGGACCTGGAAGGTAAAATGCTACACACACACACACACACACACACACACACACACAAACTTATAAATGAGCAATACGTATTTACAAATGTATTTACTGTATTCTATACAAATTCACTGACAGAATTTGGTGTGTGTGTGTGTGTGTGTGTGTGCAGGTGGTCAGATGGAGAACGTGTCTCCGGGTCAATTGGCCGACGAGCCTATTCGTCCAGTCAACATTCCACGCAGAGAAAAAGATTTCCAGGGAATGTTGGAGTACAAGAAGGAGGATGAGCTCAAGCTGGTCAAGAATCTCATCCTGGGTAACATACACACACACACACACACACACACACACACACACAGATGTCACACATATGAAACATTTGAAAGTCTCTGTAGCCTGAGGTGACTGCAACCATGGAACATCTGTAGCTCGAGACATCCGTAGTCTGAAACATCTGTAGCCTGACACGTCTGTAGCCTGTAATATATAGCCTGACACGTCTGTAGCCTGAAATGCATAGCCCGGGACGTCTGTAGCCTGAAGTGTATAGCCCGGGACGTCTGTAGCCTGAAGTGTATAGCCCGGGACGTCTGTAGCCTGAAGTGTATAGCCCGGGACGTCTGTAGCCTGAAGTGTATAGCCCGGGACGTCTGTAGCCTGAAGTGTATAGCCCGGGACGTCTGTAGCCTGAAGTGTATAGCCCGGGACGTCTGTAGCCCGAGACGTCTGTAGCCTGTAATAGATAGCCTGAGACGTCTGTAGCCTGTAATAGATAGCCTGGAGACGTCTGTAGCCTGTAATAGATAGCCTGGAGACGTCTGTAGCCTGTAATAGATAGCCTGGAGACGTCTGTAGCCTGTAATAGATAGCCTGGAGACGTCTGTAGCCTGTAATAGATAGCCTGGAGACGTCTGTAGCCTGTAATAGATAGCCTGGAGACGTCTGTAGCCTGTAATGTATAGCCCGAGACGTCTGTAGCCCGAGACGTCTGTAGCCTGAAATATATAGGCCGAGACGTCTGTAGCCTGTAATAGATAGCCTGAGACGTCTGTAGCCTGTAATAGATAGCCTGAGACGTCTGTAGCCTGTAATAGATAGCCTGAGACGTCTGTAGCCTGTAATAGATAGCCTGGAGACGTCTGTAGCCTGTAATGTATAGCCCGAGACGTCTGTAGCCCGAGACGTCTGTAGCCTGAAATATATAGCCCGAGACGTCTGTAGCCCGAGACGTCTGTAGCCTGTAATAGATAGCCCGAGACGTCTGTAGCCTGTAATAGATAGCCCGAGACGTCTGTAGCCTGTAATAGATAGCCCGAGACGTCTGTAGCCTGTAATAGATAGCCCGAGACGTCTGTAGCCTGTAATAGATAGCCTGAGACGTCTGTAGCCTGTAATAGATAGCCTGAGACGTCTGTAGCCTGTAATAGATAGCCTGGAGACGTCTGTAGCCTGTAATAGATAGCCTGGAGACGTCTGTAGCCTGTAATGTATAGCCCGAGACGTCTGTAGCCCGAGACGTCTGTAGCCTGAAATATATAGGCCGAGACGTCTGTAGCCTGAAATATATAGGCCGAGACGTCTGTAGCCTGTAATGTATAGCCCGAGACGTCTGTAGCCTGTAATGTATAGCCCGAGACGTCTGTAGCCCGAGACGTCTGTAGCCTGAAATATATAGGCCGAGACGTCTGTAGCCTGAAATATATAGGCCGAGACGTCTGTAGCCTGTGATATATAGGCCGAGACGTCTGTAGCCTGTGATATATAGGCCGAGACGTCTGTAGCCTGTGATATATAGGCCGAGACGTCTGTAGCCTGTGATATATAGGCCGAGACATCTGTAGCCTGTGATATATAGGCCGAGACGTCTGTAGCCTGTGATATATAGGCCGAGACGTCTGTAGCCTGTGATATATAGGCCGAGACGTCTGTAGCCTGTGATATATAGGCCGAGACGTCTGTAGCCTGTGATATATAGGCCGAGACGTCTGTAGCCTGTGATATATAGGCCGAGACGTCTGTAGCCTGTGATATATAGCCTGAGACGTCTGTAGCCTGTGATATATAGCCTGAGACGTCTGTAGCCTGTAATATATAGGCCGAGACGTCTGTAGCCTGTAATATATAGCCTGAGACGTCTGTAGCCTGTAATATATAGCCTGGAGACGTCTGTAGCCCGAGACGTCTGTAGTCTGAAATATATAGCCTGAGACGTCTGTAGCCCGAGACGTCTGTAGTCTGAAATATATAGCCTGAGACGTTTGTAGCCCGAGACGTCTGTAGCCTGTAATATATAGCCCTAGACGTCTGTAGCTTGTAATATATAGCCCGAGACGTCTGTAGCCTGTAATATATAGCCCTAGACGTCTGTAGCCTGTAATATATAGCCTGAGACGTCTGTAGCCTGTAATATATAGGCCGAGACGTCTGTAGCGTGTAATATATAGGCCGAGACGTCTGTAGCCTGTAATATATAGCCTGAGACGTCTGTAGCCTGTAATATATAGCCTGAGACGTCTGTAGCCTGTAATATATAGCCCTAGACGTCTGTAGCCTGTAATATATAGCCTGAGACGTCTGTAGCCTGTAATATATAGGCCGAGACGTCTGTAGCCTGTAATATATAGGCCGAGACGTCTGTAGCCTGTAATATATAGGCCGAGACGTCTGTAGCGTGTAATATATAGTCCGAGACGTCTGTAGCCTGTAATATATAGGCCGAGACGTCTGTAGCCTGTAATATATAGGCCGAGACGTCTGTAGCCTGTAATATATAGCCTGAGACGTCTGTAGCCTGTAATATATAGCCTGGAGACGTCTGTAGCCCGAGACGTCTGTAGCCTGAAATATATAGCCTGAGACGTCTGTAGCCCGAGACGTCTGTAGCCTGTAATATATAGCCCTAGACGTCTGTAGCTTGTAATATATAGCCCTAGACGTCTGTAGCCTGTAATAGATAGCCCTAGACGTCTGTAGCCTGTAATATATAGCCCGAGACGTCTGTAGCCTGTAATAGATAGCCCTAGACGTCTGTAGCCTGTAATAGATAGCCCTAGACGTCTGTAGCCTGTAATATATAGCCCGAGACGTCTGTAGCCTGTAATATATAGCCCTAGACGTCTGTAGCCTGTAATAGATAGCCCTAGACGTCTGTAGCCTGTAATATATAGCCCTAGACGTCTGTAGCCTGTAATATATAGGCCGAGACGTCTGTAGCCTGTAATATATAGGCCGAGACGTCTGTAGCCTGTAATATATAGGCCGAGACGTCTGTAGCCTGTAATATATAGGCCGAGACGTCTGTAGCCTGTAATATATAGGCCGAGACGTCTGTAGCCTGTAATATATAGCCCGAGACGTCTGTAGCCTGAAATATATAGCCCGAGACGTCCGTAGCCTGAGACATATGCATCCTAAATAAAAATATAAAAAGTTGATATGAGTGCACAGATGATGTATAAGTGTGTGTGTATGTGTGTGTATGTGTGTGTATGTGTGTGTATGTGTGTGTATGTGTGTATGTGTGTGTGTGTGTGTGTGTATAGAACTGAAGCCGCGTGGTGTAGCAGTGAGCATGATTCCCGGATTGCCAGCTTACATCCTCTTCATGTGTTTACGACACGCTGACTACCTCAACGACGACCAGAAAGTCCGAGCGCTGCTCACCTCTGTCATCAACAGCATCAAGAAGATCCTCAAAGTACACACACACACACACTCGCGCACATACTCACATACACACACAAACATGCGTGCACACCTGTGTGCGCCGACACATACACACAATAACACTAACTCTCTCTCTCTGTGTGTGCAGAAACGAGGTGATGACTTTGAGACCGTATCGTTCTGGTTGGCAAACACGTGCCGCTTCCTGCACTGTCTGAAACAGTACAGTGGAGACGAGGTACACACACTCGCACACGCACTCTGTGTGAAAAAGTAATTACCCCCCTGACTAAATCAAGAATAACTATGATTTTTGGGAAGCGACAACCAGACCTGATCAGTGCCAGACCTGTTGAATCACTTAAAGAAAAATAGAGAGACATGTTTTCTCTTTGTTTTCCTTTTTATATAGTAATCTAAAGCAAAGATCATGATTTGTTTTTTCTCTTTCTCTTTTTTTTTTTTACTTGCAGCAATTTATGAAGTTTAACTCTTCGAAGCAGAATGAACACTGTCTGTCTAACTTTGATCTGACCGAGTATCGTCAGGTTCTCAGTGATCTGGCCATTCAGATTTACCAACAGCTCATCAAGTGTATGGAGAATATCCTGCAGCCCATGATCGGTCAGTATACACACACACACACACACACACACACACACACACACACACACACAATATAATGCACAGTCCAGCATTCATGGTCATAGGTTTTATCTCATTTATTGAATATATTTCCATTTTTGTGTGTGTGTGTGCGTGTGTGTGTGTGTGTGCGCACGCATGCTCAGTCTCCGGGATGCTTGAGCACGAGACCATCCAGGGCGTGTCCGGCGTAAAGCCCACCGGCCTGCGCAAGAGGACGTCCAGCGTAGCCGACGAGGGAACATTTACCCTCGACTCCATCATCCGCCAGCTCAACTCCTTCCACAGCATCATGTGTAACCACGGCAACGACCCCGAGCTCATTAAGCAAGTCGTTAAGCAGCAGTTCTACATCATCGGCGCAGTCACGCTCAACAACCTGCTGCTGCGCAAAGACATGTGCTCCTGGAGCAAGGGCATGCAGATCAGGTACAGATACTACAGCCCTCATTAATGATTAATCAGCGCTCATTAACAGGACCTACAGAGGCCACGCCTCCTTGACTGTGAGATACACAAACACCTGCCTTGTTTACTGAGCCTGACACACCTTCATTACTTAATTATACTGGAAAATGTGTGTGTGTGTGTGTGTGTGTGTTAGGTACAACGTGAGCCAGCTGGAGGAGTGGTTGAGGGAGAAGAACCTGATGGTGTGCGGAGCGAAGGAGACGCTGGAGCCGCTGATTCAGGCAGCGCAGTTACTGCAGGTCAAGAAGAAGACGGACGAGGACGCTGAGGCCATCTGCTCCATGTGTAACTCACTGAGTACCGCTCAGGTAACACACACCTTTTCATAAAGCATAAAATCATAAAATTAAACCTTGCGTTCATCACTCACTTCCTCTTTCCGTGTTCCAGATCGTGAAGGTGTTGAACCTGTACACACCCGTCAACGCGTTTGAAGAGAGAGTGTCTGTAACATTCATACGGACCATACAGGTACGAAGTTCCACACCATGTGACTCGTGCTCTGTATCTCGTACCCACTCCTACTGTTGATTGGAAATGATGGAATCTTTCCGTCGCTGTAAACCCTGTGAATCGTTTCCCATAACTTCCCCATCACTGAATGACTCCTGCCCCATATCAGCCTCTCCAGCCTCCTCAGGGTCCATCTGCTTCCTGTGACTGAGTTACTACGTCAGACCAGACTCCGATGTAGTCTATTCCAGGATGAAGTCTCTCTCTTAATTTGGGTTAAACATGGCGCTTTAGCAGCACATTCTTTCTATTCCAAACCTAGTATGGTTCCATGGAGGAGATTCTGACTGGAATGGATCTCCTGATCCTGATGGGCTTGTTTGATCAAGAATGTTTCAGTTCAGGTACACTAGTTCAGGTTTTTCCATAGAAGGCAAGAGTTCTGGTCTACGAACTTGCCAGATCCAAACATCTTCTGATTCTTCTGAGCATCTCTGGAAAAATTTATATTTACATTTAGGCATTTGACAAACGCCATCATCAAGAGAGGGACTTACATCTGTTTATCTCATTATACATCTGAAGAGTTGAGGGTTAAGGGCCCAACAAGGACAACTTGGTGGTCGTGGGATTTGAACGTGGGACTTTTCATGCCATTAGTATTTCAAACCTGTTCCTTAACCACTGAGCTACACCTGACCACTAATTTACAGCTAATTTACCAGCTGGCAAGTCTTGAATTTTCTTTGATCCTTCTGGTAAAGGTTTGTTAGTGAAGCATTGTGTCGCCACTGTGCCTTTTGTTCTGGATTTTCAGACCTTTAGAAATTGAGGGTTCTTTATTTTTTGGCTCTAAGTTTATTAGTAGATGGTGGGGGGTGAGGAAAATAAACCATGGAGGTGGTGGACAATCCTAAGAAACTCACCAGATTTACTTTATATTTCCACTTATTCCATTTTAGAATATCAGCTCTGTTAACTTCTGGGTTCTGGGGTCGAATCCCAAGTAGTGTTAAATGGAAAGCTAGTGCACTATGTAGGGTGTACACTCCCTTGTTACACTCACCAAGTAGTGCCCTTGATCAGGGGTTAGAGAGGGATTTGGGATTCAGCCTTGTGTTAGAAGCTAGTTAGCTTTGTAGCTAAGCGTTAGCCGTGAGCAGAACGACGCGGACGGTTCAGAGGCGATTCAGAAGGACGGCGTGTTGTTTAAGACGACATAACGTTATCAGATGTGTGTTGTTGCTGAAAGTGCTTCTGTGACTGGGTGTGAAAGTGGGTGTGGTCAGGCAGCTGCTCGCTCCTCAGTACTGCGGACCGTACAGACCCACTCTCACCCATGCTGAGACACACAGTCAGTCATTAACCACTGGACAACACCTGGGACGCGCCCAGTCATACACACAGTTACACCTCACAGTGCTGTTACTGTCTAACATCAGCACTCGTGGAATAACGCCTCTCGTGTTGTATAAAATGTAATAACTCACCAGCTCGTTCCTGTTCCTCACATCGTCTTTCTGTCTTTGCCAGAATCGCCTGAGGGACCGTAAGGAATCGCCGCAGCTCCTGCTCGACACGAAGGTGATCTACCCCGTGACGTTCCCGTTCAACCCGTCCTCTCTCGCCCTGGACACCATTCAGATCCCCAACAGCCTCAACCTGGCCTTCCTCACCCGCGTCTAAGAGTCCTGATCCCCGAGACAAAGAGGAAGCGATGTACAGACTGAAAAGCGTCTGGAATGCGGTGGTACAGACGTACAGATGTAAAGTTCCACACACTCTCTGTACCCTCAGTCCTTTCTCATCACACTGGGAAGTTACACCTTACAAATGGGAATGTACCATATCATAACGTGTGTGTGTGGGGGGAGGGGCTTGTACTGGTTTAATCCTGAGTTATTCTCTGTATAGTCGAATCACATCGATATCCAAGATTAAGTATGACGCTGGGATGTTTTATTTATTGCTCGAAGCCATTCATTCATCTCAACTCGTATCATTTCATCTCGTCGCTTCGGCTTTTTCCGCTTCAGATCTCCAGAAACAACAAAAAAAAAAAATCGTACGTGTAGTTCTCTATTTATGTCCGCATCAGATAAAATAACGTAGAGTCCTTTTTAAAAACGCGCTTCACTCACGTCTATGTGATGATGTAGGTGTTTATTTGTTATTAAGCCATGTGCCAGTAGTTTTAGCTAAATAGATAGATAGGTAGATGTGTCTTGTATGATGATGATGATGATGATGATGAACATCCTCAGCACTCCTTAACATTCTTCATTACAGTAAATCTAAACTTCTGCTTCAAAAAGCCTAGAATTGGGAGAATCTTCTCTCATTTTGTCTTGCGTGCTGATTTCTTCTGAAATTCAGGAGTGTACATTGGCAGAGCTGTGATCAGCCAATCACACACTTGCTTCTAAGAAATCCCAGCTCGTCGTTATTTTCACGTCTGTGGTTTTAACTTTGCCAAATTTGCGTGCATTCCAAAAATTTTTGTTACAGAATCCGATAATTGTGCTAACGTTATTCGGTTAGCAGTTAGTAACGTCTTTCCGCTCTAATAGCAGTAACAGCTGTGTTGTGTAATTAAAACCAGCATGTCGCGCTCAGCGTCAAGGTGTCACATGGTCGAGGTTGCAGTTCGTCCGCCGTAAGCTGCTCCGCCCATGTCGACCCAGGAACACGTACCTAAATCACACTCGTACATCGACGATAAACAGATGAAGCAAATCTCCCTCTTTACATTTTTACATTTTTTGGCTTGTAAGGTTTCCGTACTTTTTATTGGCATGCGAATGAAAGCAGTATTACAACAGCAGTTTAAAACATTTCACTACGACAGCATGTTCCGTTAACGATAATGATGTAAGATATGCGGGGCTTTTTGTTTTTGTTTGTTTGTTGCTGTTTGTTTGTGCCAGAGAGACCCATGAGCAAGAACCATAGTCCCATATAACACACACATTGCTGTTAAATGCCTTACTCTGTTCAGCAGTACTGAATTTTATCTCATCCTTCTCCATCATGGAGCGTCAGCTGATCAGTGAAGTGACGCTTCATTGTTCGTCCTACACGAGCGCGAGTTCGCGCTCTGGTTTTTCAGGACCATCTGTTTGTTTGTTTGTTTGTTTGTTTTTGTTGTTTTTTTTATTCGTTTCATGCATTTACTCAAACTCAGAAGAGGTGAAACTGTACCAGAACAAAATGTATATCTATAAAACGACTGGATGCTGAAGTGTTAACATTATGTCCTATTTATTGTTCACTACATTTCAACTGGCCTTAGTGTGGAGTAGAAACATTCAGGCGACATCATTTCCTGTTTACTATCATCATCACTGAGAAGCTGATTTCCTGTGTGAAGCTGGAAGGTGATGAGTGGTTGCAAGTTAATAATGCACTTTCGGTTCTTTACTTAGGGGGGAAAAGACGTCTTTTAGGGATGCACCGGTCCGATATAAATAAGTCCCCTTATAAATAAATGATTCTATCGGTTAACGCTGTGAACACTCGGTGGTGTTCCGATATTTATGAATGATGGCAGAGATTTAGGCAGAACAGTGTTGAGATCATCGTTAGCTGAAAGAAAACAAAAACAATCAG
Source organism: Clarias fuscus (assembly GCA_030347435.1). Lineage (NCBI taxonomy): Eukaryota > Metazoa > Chordata > Actinopteri > Siluriformes > Clariidae > Clarias > Clarias fuscus. The sequence goes on along the minus strand of CM059210.1, from coordinate 2,208,243 downwards.
AACGGACAGCTTTTTAAAGTAAAGTACCTTCACTAGCTGCTCAGGTTACGATTTTAAAAAAAGAAAAATATGTGAATATCAGATGATAATCAGTGCTTCAGTATGTTATATATAGACACAACTTTATCATGTTATCGGATTGTGCATCCCTGATTTAAGTATTCATCCATATTTTTTGATTGACTTGTGTTTTGTTTGTTATTATTATCATCGTTTTTTTTGTTGTTGTTGTTGTTTTTTTTTATAAAGCCTTACCTTGGAATGACCCCCTTACCTGTCGACATCACTTCCTGTTTGCTGATTCCTGATGTTGTAAACAGTGCTGCGTGGTTGTAGTTCGATATGCACTTTTTAGCTACTTGCTGGGGAGAAAAATATTAATAAAAACAATGTTGTTCACTTTATTCTGTACAGTACACTCAGCCACAACATACACACACACACATGCGCGCGCGCACGCGCTCAAACATGCATTTGCTAATGTTTGTTAAGCTGGTTGTATAACACTCATGTAGTAAATAAAATCTACATTTTATTTGTAAGTTAGCAAACGTAACACAAATACACACCGGATGTTAAATATGAAGTTACAGAATCACCAGAACGTAAAAATAATAATTATAATTTGGTGTAAAATATATTTCAATCTTACATTTACATTTGATCCTCAGAATGTTACACAGAAATAACCAATTAAGGAACAAATGAAATGTCATGTACCTGGTATGAGTTTTATCACTTGTTTTGACAAATCCGAACTATACATTTTAAACTTTCTTAAACATTTCACACTGAAAGCTTTTGTGACATCATTCGAGTAAATGTTTTAACACCACACACACACACACACACATAGTTCTGGTGAATCTGATTTCACTTCATATAAACGTTTCAGTTTTTTAGCTAAAATGTCCTCTTAGCCATGTGTCATTGCTTCTTAAACCACCATACTGCACTACACTATAGCCTGTACAAGTGTGTGTGTGTGTGAGATCCCCAAAGACCTGCTGAATTAGTAACGACTTGCACTAAATCCATTCTGTTGCATTTCTGACTGAATGTGCGAGTGTGTCACGCCGCTGTACAGTTCATTCACGCCTGTATAAAAGCGTAGTCTTATTTAGCATCGTTAGCGCTGACAGAAACGCTAATCTTCCCCTGAACTGTAAAAGGTCGGTCCTGCTGAAAGCCATGTGAGAGCGATCGTCTCCTCCGGTCCGTCCGAGGAGACCTTGTGAAGTCTCTGTAGCTGTAATGATCACGTATGAAATGTCCAAACCTGTTCGAGTCCAATAAAAAATAAACAAATAAATAAATAATAAGCACCACATGTTGGGTCTCTTGTTTTTTTTTGTTTTTTTTTCCATGTTTTTCTTATTTTTATTTACCAAGTTCTAGAAATGTGGTAGATTCATTTATATAGTCCATCTTTACACGTGCACTTTACAAGTTTTACACTTTTATTAGCAGGCTAGCTTCCGTATGCTAATCTGATAAGACTTGTTTTTAAGTCGTATTGCTGAATATACACAGTCTGTGTCAGTAATATTAGCATGCTCGCTAATGCACACTTGTGTGACAGAATTTCTAAATAATCATATGCACTCTGGAGGCTAGCTAGCTAACATCAGCTATCGTGGCAGCTATAAATCTAAAACCAAAAATTTTAATTAAAAAAAAAAAGCATTTTTCTGTTCATATACTGTATGTGCTTAAAATCATCAATATATAAACCTGGAAACCAGTTTGAGCCAGTACAAACCGAATTGAACTGGATTCTTCCTGACACATGGACAATGAGATCAAATAAATGTTCGTCTGTTTATGAAAAATATTTTAGAAACATTACAATTGTGTGTTTTTCTCAGTGCTAACAGCTATCATACAGCAAGCTAACCTGACAGGAATTTTCAGATTTACAGTATAACTGTTTATCTCTATAGCTAACACTAGCCAGATAGCTAACATGAGCAAATCTGACAAGATTTCTGAGAGGAGTTTCAAATTGTAAAAAAAAAAAAAAAAAAACTCTGTAATCTTCATTGCTAATGCTAGCTAGCTGGCTAATTAGTTCATATGACTTCAATCATTCTTTCTGAAGAAAAGAAAAGTCATGTTTATAAATGGTCATAATGCTCACTGCTAATGCTAGCCATGAATCATCTGGCAGACTTTAATGAAGGTCATTCTGACCAATTTTAGTGCTAGCAGTTGTGTAGCACACGTGAGCTAACATACATTTCTGTGAATCTTTTAAATGCAGCTATATATTCAGTAGTGCTAATGCTAGGCAGCTGGCTACGATTAGATAACTTTCTGAGACGTAGTAAAAGCTCACAGTACTGTACAGCTGTCATAAACTGCTGAGAATGTGTTAATAATTATGGTTTAATTCTGGCTAGCTGTCATTAGCTAACTAATTAGGCATAAGAGATTGTTAACCAGATACCTACACATGTGTAAATAATATATAATTATTTCCTGTGTTAGCCGGCTAGCTAGCTAGCTTTAGCGGTACAGATTATACTTATTAATAAATACAAAAATAAAAATCCTGCTATATTATCCAGCACTCACTAGTGCTACAGATAATGGCCTTTAATAACACAAATCACTGAATAAACCAAACTACTGTGCCTACAATACAATCTAAACAAATCCATACAGTAATTGTAGAGGGAATAAATATTTTCTGTTTAGATAAGCTATACAGTACAGTTATACTGTATTACAGTTTATCTGACGGTTAGATTTCTTGTCTACAGTATGTAGTATTCCTCTGATGTACAGTACACTGTGTGTGTGTGTGTGTGTGTGTGTGTGTGTGTGTGTGTGTGTGTGTGTGTGTGTTTATCCGAGAGCTTGGCTGCTATTTCTGGCTGTAATACCTGCACAATCTTCTGTAAGCAGATTAGTGTATCTGTGTCTCAGCATCTCACTCACAGTCCACTAACAGTATACACACACACACACACACACACACACACACACAAGCACACCTACGGACAGATCTCACTTCAGAGGTAAACTGACACTTTATTACTCTATACTTTTACTTTTACTTACTTAATATACTGCTGACTTCATTCTATAGATTGTCCAAGAATCAGAATAACACTTTTGTTGAGTTTCAGCTTGTTTGTTGCTCCACTTGTTCAAAGGGTAGAAGAGTTATAGGAATAAACATACTGTACATTCCAGCAAGTCATGTTTAAAGTACAAGTAAGGAAAAATAGATATATAAACGATTTATAAAAGGAGAAAATAACTGAAGTTCTTAAGTGTTGTCAGTCAGACACTGGCTAGGTGTTGATAAGAAATTAAAGTGTAATTAAAGCCATAAGGTTAGTGTCTACATGTTTAATGTTCTAAGAGTGTGTGAAAGAAGGGGAGCTTTGAAGTTAAAAGGCGGAGCTTTGAAGTAGAAGTGATTCTAAATAGGAATGAAAAAATAGTTGCAGCAAATATTTTTATCTGTGTGTGTGTGTGTGTGTGTGTGTGTGTGTGTGTGTGTGTGTAATGTTCTGTAACATTGCCCTCAGCACCATGTGTGACCAGACGTTTTTAGCGATCACATTCGGCTCGTGTGATAACTGCAGCCAGAACAAACCTCTGATGAACATCTACCTGCAGAATGAGCCGGTCAACTTCTGCTCACTGTGTGTGGAGAAGGTACCAACGCCCTTTCATACACCTTTCACACACTCCTGCAGGAGACCCTTGTTTACTTCCCCTTTCAGTATAGTCACTTTAATCACACAGTTGCAGAAAGAAGAAATTTACACCAGATATTTTAGACTTATTTTAAGATATTAGTCATTTATGAGTATATTTTTTATAAATGTGTTTTTCATATATATATATATATATATATATATATATATATATATATATATATATATATACACACATCACATATATATATATATATATATACACACATCACATATATATATATATATATATAAATAATTATATAAGTTTTTTACGTTTTATTTAGGCTTAAAATTATTTTTTTGTGTTTTTTCAACATTTCATTTGATTCGTTTTATGATTGTCCTACTGCTTATAATAAAAAAAGCAATTTAATTTAAGTCTATTTTTCACATGATTGTTTTACACATATTTATTTATCATTCACATCTGGTTTTATTGTAAGCATGGTTAATATGTTTTTATTGTTATTAAATGTTTGTACATGCATTATATTCATCTAATATTTTACAATGGATTCATTTATTTTCACAGTAAATTTGTATTGATGTATTTTTAGCGTCATGTTGGTTTTCCGTGAAATCACACATTACTCACATAATCACAAGTAAAATGTTTATCATACACAAACATGCACACACACACATAGACACAAACACACTAAAAGCCTCTTTAAAAATAACCCATATCTTATCGTCTCATGTATGACACGTGTTCTCAGAGCTACTTTATAGGGACGCTTTAGTTGTACTATATATATATATATATATATTTTTTTTTTTTACATTTTTGCATCCTTCAGTCACTGAAAGTCAACATTATATTTATAATATAAATTTCCATACAGTATTTACATATACACAGGTTTGTTTTCCATAGCTGCATTAGAGACCCTGATTTCAGCGTCCACTCTGGTCTTAGACGAGCAGGACCGAACCATCAGCTCTGTTCAGATCAGGGGTGATGTCCTCCTCGAGTACTTCTTAACTAATAAAATTCACTCTGTTCAGCTCCGCACTTTAGCAGTATCTCTGTGTTTACACCCAAATAATCCAGGAAATCTAATCAGAGATGAGAACTAGTGCTGTGGAGTTAAGACAGATGTACAGATCCTCAGGTCCCCCCTGATGTTGTTGTAGTCAGGTCCAGTGTTCTCTCCACACGCTGGAGTGACACCAAGTGCCGGATTAAACTCAGAGCTTCACCAGCATCACTTTAATAGACTTTATAAAGAGGTATATATTTACAACATATATATCTATATATACGACAGACTTCAACTACTCTTATTATTAATGTTATTAGATGTGTATATTGTGTGCACTTTGATGTTTTTGTTTGTTTGTTTGTTTTATTTATTTATTAACTGTAGATGGCATGTGACTTGATGTGTAAGGATGGACCCTAATGTTTGTTTGTTTGTTTGTTTATTTTGTTTTATCCACATTGTATTTAATTTTTTCAATTTTAAAGAAGACTTCATAACTGTCCCCTGTAGTTTTGTCTTTTATAGAAGACGTTATTTAACTGAATTGACTCATTAATGAGATCGCTGGTTTAACTGAGCAGGTGAGAAAAAGCTGGAGTTTGAGAGAGACACATCTTCCCCTCCTTTCCACATTCCACCTTCAGCTTTTTCTGTTTTTAATTTAGACAGCAGATGTTTAAATAAACAGCACTAAAAGGTGGTGACCTGGGAGAAGTTCTACCTGACGTGCTGGAGCTCTACTAAGGGTGGATCCCTGAAGAAGTCGTGTTTGTTGGCTATTTCTCGTTCCTTACGCTGTAACCCTGAAGCTGATACAGTGCGTCGCTTTTTAGTGGTTTGTTTTTGGGAAAGAGAAGAATAAAAATGTTTACTGCAAAAATAACAGCCAGAGAAAATATCTTAACTTTAGTTAGATTTATTCCTAAATTTCTTTAATTATGTGGACATTTCCAGACTAATTACCTGTTTTCAAGCATTACTTTTATCATTTTAGTTGGTGGATTATTACACTTCTTCCTAGAAATGAATGCTTAAAGTTAGAAAATAGAAAAGAAACATAATGCTTTAAATTGCAATAATAAGATAAATGTTTTTAATGTGACCTGTATCTCACATTAGTCTGAAAAGATCTCGCTCCTAATCCGACCGTGTGTGCATTTAAGCACCGTGCAAAAGCTCTGAATCTCCTTAATTCCTTCATATTATCCTTCCAAAGAGCATGACATACTTCTCTTTCTTGTATTTCTTACAGCTTTTTTTTTTTTTTTGTCTCTTGTTATATTCCGTCCGGTTCCTGTGCCTGAGCAGCTTCAGAGGAATATTTATGTTTGTTAAGCCACGCAGTGACCTACTGTATGAATCATTCAAGTATAAAAAAAACATCTTAAGTCCTGAGCCGGTGAGAAACAGGTGCAGATGATGAGAGATGATCAGGAGGTGATTAGTTACTACTGATACTGAATGCTGAGTGATCGGAACAGACGAGAGGGGAAATGAGGTCGCTGCTGAGGTTGTTTTTTTTTTTGGTTATAATTTAACATGAAGAAACCGGTGGTGGTGGTGGTTGGGGGGGGGGGGGGGGGGGGGATACGTGATATTTAACCGCTTCTTTGATTTCTTTTGATTTTTATTTCATTACCTCCTTCACTCAAATGGTCCTTTCTACTTGTCTTCCATCTTTCCTTGCATGAAATTATTATTGATATAAAAAAGAATGAATTGACTGACATCACATTGCAAATTATTACACCTGGACCTGATTTAGGAGCACATGTGTGTGTATGGAAGTGACCCAAATCAGACCTGAAAAGATCAGACTCAAGGACTCAAATTGGTGCTGCTCTTCATATAACACTGTTATAAAAATAAAAAAACAGATCGGTGTCACATGGCGTTGGTGTTTTCATGCTTTGTGGACATCTGTTGTGTTTAAGCTTCTAGGACATCATGATTCTTCTATAGTTTACTTTAATCTCTCTATCCGTCTCTCTTTCTCTCTGTCTCTCTCTGCTTTTACAGATGGCGTGTCAGGGTCTGGGGAAGGGGCAGAGCGTGGCGTCACTGAAAGCTGAAGTGGAGTGTTTAAAGGTTAAACTGGAGCAGGAGAGAGCCAAACTGCACGATGCAGAGTGTGAGTATCAGAGGCCACGTCCCAAACCGCCATCACCTAGTGCACTAAACAAGCACAGTAACAGCCGCATTCAGAGTTATCAGACTGGTATTTATATTAACACGGTGTACAAGCAGTAAAATGTAGCGCGCTTTTAAGAGATTTGTCTGCTCCTGCTATCTAGTTTTATTAAACTATTTCATTTAGTTTGCAAAAACTTCTAGTACAATCTCACCAAATAAGCCTCCTTAAAAGTTTTGAAAGATGATGATGATACTGATGATGATGATGATGATGATGATAGTGAATCAGGTGGCGGAGAAGGTGGACGCTCTGGGAGTGTTCACACTGAAGTGTCGCCGCACGCTGAAGGGTCACAGTAATAAAGTGCTGTGTATGGACTGGTGCAGCGATAAGAGACGCATCGTCAGCTCCTCACAGGTCTCACACACACACGCGCACACACACACGCACACACACACAGAGCAGTTTATCAGACTGAACAAGCAGGATTTAATAAATTTGAAATAGACAGGTGGTTTAAGGTGGAGTTAATATTAAGCTATAAGGCGGGCTTAATGTTTAAGGCGGAGTTAATGTTTAAGGTGGATTTAATGTTAATGTTTAAGGTGGAGTTAATGTTTAAGGTGGAGTTAATGTTCAAGGTGGACTTAATGTTAATGTTTAAGTTGGAGCTAATATTTACGGCAGAGTTTTAATGTTTAAGGTGGAGTTAATGTCAATGTTTAAGGCGGAGTTAATGTTTAAGGTGGAGTTAATGTTAATGTTTAAGGTGGAGTTAATGTTAATGTTTAAGTTGGAGTTAATGTTTAAGGTGGAGTTAATGTTAATGTTTAAGGCGGAGCTAATATTTAAGGCAGAGTTTTAATGTTTAAGGTGGAGTAAATGTCAATGTTTAAGGCGGAGTTAATGTTTAAGGTGGAGTTAATGTTAATGTTTAAGGTGGAGTTAATGTTTAAGGTGGAGTTAATGTTAATGTTTAAGGTGGAGTTAATGTTTAAGGTGGAGTTAATGTTAATGTTTAAGGTGGAGTTAATGTTAATGTTTAAGGTGGAGTTAATGTTTAAGTTGGAGTTAATGTTTAAGGTGGAGTTAATGTTAATGTTTAAGGCGGAGCTAATATTTAAGGCAGAGTTTTAATGTTTAAGGTGGAGTTAATGTTAATGTTTAAGGTGGAGTTAATGTTAATGTTTAAGGTGGAGTTAATGTTTAAGTTGGAATTAATGTTTAAGGTGGAGTTAATGTTAATGTTTAAGGCGGAGCTAATATTTAAGGCAGAGTTTTAATGTTTAAGGTGGAGTTAATGTCAATGTTTAAGGCGGAGTTAATGTTTAAGGTGGAGTTAATGTTAATGTTTAAGGTGGAGTTAATGTTTAAGGTGGAGTTAATGTTAATGTTTAAGGTGGAGTTAATGTTTAAGGTGGAGTTAATGTTAATGTTTAAGGTGGAGTTAATGTTTAAGGTGGAGTTAATGTTAATGTTTAAGGTGGAGTTAATGTTTAAGGTGGAGTTAATGTCAATGTTTAAGGTGGAGTTAATGTTTAAGGTGGAGTTAATGTTAATGTTTAAGGTGGAGTTAACGTTTAAGGTGGAGTTAATGTTTAAGGTGCAGTTAATGTTAATGTTTAAGGTGGAGTTAATGTTTAAGGTGGAGTTATTGTTAATGTTTAAGGTGGAGTTAATGTTTAAGGTGGAGTTATTGTTAATGTTTAAGGTGGAGTTAATGTTTAAGGTGGAGTCAATGTTTAAGGTGGAGTTAATGTTAATGTTTAAGGTGGAGTTAATGTTTAAGGTGGAGTTAATGTTAATGTTTAAGGTGGAGTTAATGTTTCGGATGGAGATAA
>CM059210.1:2189566-2194566 GCA_030347435.1 Clarias fuscus | reverse complement strand
TTATACATTTAATAAAATAAAATAAACTTAATTAAAACACAAACATATAAATAAATAAGAATATATAAAAGTTATATTTCTGTGTTTTTTGTATTATTGAGATCAATAGCTAAATGTTTATACTACAAGCTTTATACAATATTATTATAATAATTACTAATAAGAATAATTATAGAAAATATAAAAAGTAAAATTACAATCATTAAATTTTAACTAATACATATATTAATAAATATAATAATAAGAATAATAATAAGAAAATTATAATGTAATAAAAACTAGAGAATAAAACACACAGTGATTAGTGAACTTTAACCAGTGAATAATTTTGCCTGGTGGTGTGGCGAGTGTGTGTGATGTGTGATGTGCGTGTAATGGTTTTCAGCTCAGAGTTCATGCCAGTGTGTGTGTGTGTGTGTGTGTGTGTGTATCTGAATCATGGTGAGGTTTGAGTCATGAGCTGAATGACTTCTGAATAAACTTGGCCTTATTGTCGTCTCTCTGGTGTTGCAGTGTGTGGAGTAAAGGTGAGAGTAATAAACTCGTCATAACAGTGTAATTAACGGTCATAGGGTATCGGTCAGTGTTAACTGAGTGCAGGAATGCATGCAGGCGTGTGTGTGTGTGTGTGTGTGTGTGTGTGTGTGTGTGTGTGTGTGTGTGTGTGTGTGTGTGTGTGTGTGTTCTGACGCGTGTCCCCCTGTGTCTCAGGTGCGTCTGTATGACCTGAGGGCCGACCGTGAAGTGGCCGTGTTCTCTAAAGAGAGCGTCATCTTCGGCGTCTCCAGCGTGGACTTCTCCCTCAGCGGTGAGAGAAAACGACAGCACCGTCAGCGCTAATGCTAAAGCTAATATAGTTTTGAACATTTAATCATTAGTATAGATAATGAAAACAGATCACAGCGTGTATCTCACACCCGACAGAGTCACTCGGTCTTTACCTTCATGACCTCACACAGGTGTGCTAGAGCTAACAGCACAGTGCACCACATGCAGGTGAAGTGGGAATACACACACACCTTAGACTCATACATTTAAACTCAGTTTTTTCGCAATGCATGACGTAGTATTTGTTCGTGTCTCCTTCACATGGGTCCAGTGTTTGATTCTGGTGTACCTGGTGCAGGCCTCCTCACTCACACACATTTAGGGAACCTTAAACGTATGCTTGGTGTGATTGATCATTTGTTAGACCCATTTGCACCCAAATGTTTGGAGATGTTGCTTCAATATTTCCACATAATCATCCTCCCTCTTGTTGTGTAGAAGTTCACCAGGTCTTCCTGGAGTAAAGCACCAGAAGGCACAACGTGATGCCGCCACCCCCGTGCTTCACGGTTCAGATGCTGATCTTCAGCTCACATGTCTCACTCTTTTATCTCCAGACATAACGATGGTCACTATATCCAAACAGTTCATTTTTTTAAAATCATACCACAGGACAGTCCTGCAAAAAGTAAGATGTTCGTCCCCATGTGCAGCTGAAAAGCATTCTGCTGGTTTTGGGGCAGTTACTTCTTCCTTGCTGACCAGCCGTCCAGGTTACGTTGATATCGCTCTCGTTTTACTGTGGGTGTTGATGTTTTTGTACCTGTTGCCTCCTTTGCTGTTGTTCTGGGATTGAGTTGTACTTTTTGTACCAAATGATGTCTCCGTGGTCCTGTGGTGTTTATACTTGCGTAGTATCGTTGGTTCGGATGAACGTTGGACCTTCAGGCGTTTGGAAATTGTTCCCCAGGATGAACCATTGAACCAAATGTTTCCGACGATGAACCTTGATTTCTTTAGATTTTCCCGTAATGTCTAAAGAAAGGAAAGAGGCATTAATTTTCCCGTAATGTGTAAAGAAAGGAAAGAGGCACTGGGTTTGAAGGTCGACCTCAATCTTCATCCACAGGTAGACCTCCAGTTACTGTTAGCCTATGAGAAGCTTCTAAAGCCATGACGTCATTTTCTTAACTTGAGAATATGTAAACTTCTGACTAGTGGTGTTGTGATGCAATGAACTAATAAGTGAAATAATCTGGCATGTGTGTGTAAACGTCTGACTTCAGCTGGAGGTATCAAATGCAAGAATCTCATACCGCAGGTACTGTTTGCTCTACTGTAGGTATTAGTGTATTATAGACGTATCATATACAGTATGTAATAATTCAATATATAATATACTTTAGGTTATTACGCATTAAATAAGTACCACGTAGTTACATAATAGTACATTATATAGGGATCATAGGTACCAATGCATTAGAGAAGCATTACATACTGTACATAGTAATGTTTTGTACAGGTTATAAACTCTGTATATTAATATAATAATAATAATAATACTTGTGTGCTATCTAGGTATCAGTATACACTCAATAATAGATTATGTACTAACTTATTATATACTGTAGGTGGAAAAGTGTTACACAAGGTCTGTCCAGAAAGTATCCAGCCCTGTAATGACATGACAATAAAACATGCAATAAACGTCTAATTACACTTTTAGTTCTCGCACTGTCCATCACTGTAACACTGAAGTATATACACCTTCAACATCCTCAGGTGTACTTTATATTGTTAGAGATTCAACAGCATCTTTGAAGCTCTTTTATTCGTGCTGAACTCATTGCATCATCCAAGAGTGCGCAGTAAATCATCCGAATAGTTTCTGCGAAGGAATGTTGAACTTAACGCCAAACTTGATGCAGATCCGTTTCTCTACTCGCTCAGGCATTTTGAATGCAAAGGTCACACTGTACACTGAACTCGATGGCTTCAATGACTCGTACAGTCAAGTCAGTATCGTTCACGCATGCATATTTCAGCCATGACTCCTGACCTGCCAGGTGACATCGATGGTGTCCTTATATTAACAATGTCTGGAGTTCTTCTGGACAAGCGTTATATAGGTATCATAATGTATAATTTAATATAGGTATCATAATGTATAATATAATATAGGTATCATAATGTATAATTTAATATAGGTATCATAATGTATAGTATAATATAGGTATCATAATGTATAATATAATTTAGGTATCATAGTGTATAATATAATATACGTATAATAATGTATAATATAATATAGGTATCATAATGTATAGTATAATATAGGTATCATAATGTATAGTATAATATAGGTATCATAATGTATAATATAATTTAGGTATCATAGTGTATAATATAATATACGTATAATAATGTATAATATAATATAGGTATCATAATGTATAGTATAATATAGGTATCATAGTGTATAATTTAATATAGGTATCATAATGTATAATATAATATACGTATAATAATGTATAATATAATATAGGTATCATAATGTATAGTATAATATAGGTATCATAATGTATAATATAATATAGGTATCATAATGTATAATATAATATAGGTATAGTATAATATAGGTATCATAATGTATATTATAATATAGGTATCATAGGAGGGAATATTGTATTGTATAGTTATGATGTAGGAAATAATGTATCTTATATATAAATAGATAATAAATAACTTTTAAAAATACATTGTAAAGTGTATATAGTGTTCAATTTATAATACTGTAAAGGTAATAATAAAAGTTTTATATAGGTAATAATGTAATAATGAATTATATTAGTTATATTATTTAAACATTATTTAGAAAACAGCACACAGTGCAGCATTTCAAAGTCATCTGACTTGGCAGCCCTGACCTTTTATAATAACCTCAATTCAAAATCTATGTGGTACTCCATACTGTATGTACATACCTATGTGTCACACTGCTGGGATTCACCTGACTCACCTGATACACAGAGAGAAAGAGAGAGAGAAAGTAAAAAGATCATCATTACTGAAAGTGTTTATGGTCAAAGTTCAGGCCACGCCCGCTTACTCTGCAGGGTAATAGTGCAGAGGGTTATAAATGTTTAATAAAGGATTGTAAATGTGAGAAAGCACTGGAGTTTGATGATGATAATAAGATCGAAAGTCACTCATGTGTTTCTTCCAAATTTCTCTGGGAAAATGTTTTAACGAACCTGACGTCAGAGCTATAGACGTTGATCAGATATCATATATCATATCATATCATATCATATCATATCATATCAAGCTGAGGTCAGTTTTGGGGAAAAAGAAATCCATAATGTTTACTTTCATTTGACTGAAAAGTTCCGCAATCGTTGTTGACTAATCAGGAGCTTCAGTATAAATGAAATGGGATTTTAAGGTAATTTCCAACAGTTCTGCAAATTTCAAGACGTTGTATCGTACGTACTGCACAGTATATAGACTACTGTATCTGTATCATGTGTGTAATAATGCATTACATGGGAATCACACAACTAATAATACCTTAGGTGGGTATCAAACAGGTATTATACAGGTATTATATATTTAATAGAGATTTTATGATTAAATTAAATAAAATCTGAAGCCTGCGCCAAAATTTACAGACATTCTGAAACAGATGGCACATTTTCCTTGAAATGTTATGATTTGAATAATTAGGGGGGTTTTTTCTTAAAGGATTGTGCCTTTTTCTAAATATTTTACTTTTTTTTTATTGTACAATTTTTTTACATTATGTGGCCATAATAATCCTTTGTACATACATTAGCATAAAGCATATAAGAAAAAAAGAAAATTATAAGTAAAATGCAAATGAAACAAATTATTTAAAAAATGATGAATGAAACATTGACTATAAATAAATAAAATGCAATATCTAAAATCTGAGCACTTCTAACTCATTGGAGTCTCCGGGCTTTGACTCTCCTCCGTCTTTACCTGATGGTTATCTCTTCACTCACTCGTGTAATTCCCAGGTGTGTCGCTGCTGTAAAACCCGTTTCACGTCTCACACTGATTGATCACGCGTCATTTAACTTAATGCTCCGGTGCTTCATTTTTATTATTATTGTTTTTTTAGCATGTAAACAGGGTGAATTACCTTCCAGTGAGTAGTTTCCACTCAAGCGAGAGATCAGGCGCTGAGGGGAATTCACTCTCACACC